>JABAYD010044988.1:0-11618 GCA_014822095.1 Diplotaxis tenuifolia | reverse complement strand
ACTGAATGAAAATGCAGAGTATATTGATCAGAGAAGATTGGAGTCTACTTCTTTTTTTATAACAGTATGTTTGGTCATAAGAATGTGAAAGGCAGATAAGAACGTATATCGCAAACCTATGACACTACCAAATCTAACTTTAATGAAGAACAACAATCTCTTCGGACACTAACTAGCTTTATGAAGTTACATCGGCAAAAATTTCATTTTTTGTGATTAGTTATACCAAAAGTTATCAAGTTCTCACGCTGAGACAAAATAAGGGTTTGGTATTGATCTAGTTGACATTATTATGTCTCTGTTGCAGTATGTAAGACCGGGGGCAGCACCCACGCCTGGAGCTGCTGCTGGGACCTCTGCAGGCCAAGTTCGTCCACCGGCCAACCTTGGTCCTATGGCTGGTCGTGGCAGAGGAGATTGGCGTCCAATGGGAATGAGGAATGCTTCTGCTGCTCAGAAAGGCTTTCACCAGACTTGGGGTGGTAATACAGCAGGGCGGGGACTGGACTTTACTCTTCCTTCTCACAAGTAATATTTTTATCTGCTCAGAACTTTGGAGATTTTAGTAGTCGAGGCTCAATTTTATCAATCTTATTTACTTGTTCTTTGTCTGACATCTTAAGTGTTGCTTAGTACGTAGAGATGCGTTTCTTCTATTGATGTCTACCTTTGCGTATTTCTAGGACTATATTTGAGTTCGACATAGAATCTTTTGAGGAAAAACCCTGGAGATATCAAGGAGTTGATATCACAGACTACTTCAACTTTGGAATGAATGAGGAGAGTTGGAAAGACTATTGCAAACAGCTGGTAATTAATAACTGTGATTCATATCCTTATTTAAGCAAATGAAGAGTACTAAGAGGTACATCTTTCAATTCCTTACAGGATCAACGCCGTATAGAGACTACTATGCAAAGCAGAATACGTGTTTATGAAAGTGGCAGAACGGATCAGGTAAAATGGATCGTGGCTTATATTATGGCTACAATATTTCGTCAATAACTTCATTTTCAAAAAGTGTGACATTGCATTCTTAATCATTCTTTTGTACGATAGGGTTATGATCCAGATCTACCCCCGGAGTTAGCTGCAGCAACAGGAGCCCAAGGTGCTCCTGTTGATTCCTCAAATTTAGTGAAGCTTGAAAATACTCAAGTTGATTCAGCTAATGTTCGACCTCCACTGGTATTTTTTCCTCCTGCTTTGCTCTCATTTAAATTAGCAGTGTCTATTTTTGGTTCACTATCTTGTATATCACAGCTTGAGTATTGTGAGTGTACATTTTCCTTTGTTAGTATCTAAAGCTTGAGAACATTGGTTGATTTTTTTTTCTCAGCCCCCTGGAAGACCAATACCTGTGGAGACTGGTTCTGGTGAGCGTCCGTCATCCATTGATACACGTGCTCCTCGAATGCGTGATCTAGAGGCTATCATTGAGGTGGAATAGAATTCAAATTCTCTCTTGATTTTGGTTTTACTGGTGAAGTTTATTTGCATGCTATACTGACTGTAACTGAAATTGATTTGTTGCCAGATTGTATGTGAGGATTTTCATGAAGATGAGCCCTCGGGTGAAAATGGCGCAGAACAAGCTGAAAGTAGCCTTCCTGGAGATAAGTCTCCAGTTGATACTGAGCATGTTAACAGCGGGAGACCAGCCACAGAATCTGCTAAACGAAGTCCTGCCCAGGATGAGCCACCCAAAAGGCTTCGCAAAAAGCAAGACGATGAGATCTCTAGAAGCACGGATAGTGGCCAGAGTTTCCGTTCTTCGTCTCCTGTGGGAGACAGAGGCACAAGGTCATCAAGTGTTGATCTTGAAGATGTGGGAGGTGAAGCTGGCAAAGATACTGAGATTGAGGAGGAGCATAAAATGAACTCTGCAGTCCCTCGGCCAGCAGTTGAAGAAGATGATGGAGGGGAATCGAAGACAGAGAGAAGTAGTGAAAGCAGCAAAGCAAGATCTGGTAGTCACAGAGATCATCAGCAATTAAAGGATGGTGCAGAAGAAGAAGTTATTCAAGATAAGCGTTCTACTCGACCAGCTAGCAGTAAGAAACAACACGTTAACAATGCATCGCATCAGAGCAGAAAGTATCAAGACAGAGGGAAGGAAATGGAAAGAACTCGAGCGGGTAGCAAAGGTCGTAGTGAGTACGCAAATCCTCATATTGAGGTTGATCCTCGGTATAATTATTCAATTGCAAGTGGCGAGGATTTTGATAAAAGGAAAGAGCGAGATGTTGATGGGGGAGTCTGGCGCAGGAAAGAGGATGACACATTCAGTAGAAGAGGTGGGGATGAAGGGTCTAGAAAAAGGGATCGTGGAGATGATCTCGGCTCTAGGCAGAGAGGTAAAATGCGAGAGAGTGAAATACGCAACAAAGATGACCATGTTCCTTCAAGAAATCATGTGGATGATGGTGGTTTGAGAAATAACTATGAACTGGATGATCACATCGGCAAGAGGAGGAAGGATGAAGAATACTTGAGAAGAAACCGCTCTGAAAAGAATGAAAACGCATATGGTCAAAGAGAATCAGTCAGCCGCCTGAAACGAGAACGTGGTGATAGGTTGGACCATCAAAAGAGAGACGTCCCTGGTATCGACGACCACACTTCTCTCAGGCACAGAGATGATTTCCATATGCAGAGAGATGGTAATGAGAGGTTGAGAGAGCGTGAGGATTTGGATAAACTAAAACAAGCTCACGAGGATGGTTTATCAGCACGAGGACGAGAGAGGCAAGTGGCTGCAAGGGGTCGTAGAGGTTCAGAAGACCGATCATCATCGAGGATGAAGGAAGAGAATGAAGCTTCTGATAAAGAGCATCATCTCACCAAGGATACAACAAGGCAGACTAAACAGACGAAGAGAAAGGAACATCCTGGTGAAGAAAGTTCTTCCCATCAAAGAGGACACGAAGACTTCTCTGCACGCGCAGACCAAACAGTTAACAATGAGAAAAAAACAAGGACGGAGAGGTCAAGTGCTAAAAGTGACAAGGTTGTGGATTCTTTGGATGGCCACAGAAAACATAAAGATTCTAGAAGAAAGATTAAAGAACAACGAGAAGGCACAGATTCATTGAGGAACAAGCAAGGAGAACAAAATGGCAGTTCCGAAGTGACTGTATGCCCCATCAGCCTATAAATTTATTATATAAATCTCAATCCAAGTTTTGCAAACTTAACGTAGTTACTGTGAATGCAATAAAATCTTGCAAACTTTTTTGTTCAGTTGCCAATCTTACCTATAATATATCTCATGGTTTGGTCACTTTTAATATGCCTCATGGTCAGTGTTGATGTTTCTTGGATGTCTTTCAGGGCCTAAAGGGAACCAACGAAGCAAGAAATCACAGGAATGAGATCCCACAGCAGCCCAACGACAAGAAAAGACACAGGGAAAACGCTTCCTCTGGTGATGAGCAACAAGATTCAAAGAGAGGACGTACGAAATTTGAGCGTTGGGGAAGCCACAAAGAGAGAGATGATGCTGTCACTGCTAAGGGATCTTCATCCAATTCTTCAAAACTTCAAGAAAAGGAAAAAGGCACTAATGGCCGAGCTAGTGAACCTCTTGGCAAGAACCGGGATGTAACTGAAGAGAAGAGTGGCCATGACCTTGCGGAGACCAAAGATGGAAGCGAGCAGAGACCAGGAGACCGGCACTTGGACACGGTTGAGAAACTCAAGAAACGCAGTGAACGGTTCAAAATTCCAATGCCCACGGAGAAAGACAACAACGCAGGAGTAAAGAAAATGGAGTCTAAGACGCTTCCCTCTGCAAAAACTGAAGGCCCTGCGGATTCAGAGGTGAAAGCAGAGCGGCCAGCAAGGAAAAGACGCTGGACAAGTAGCTGATTGTCATAAACTGGATTGGAAATAAAAAGCCGAGGAACTGGCTCTCCTTGCTTAGTTTGATTGCCCCTTGTAGCTTTTCTCTCATCCCAGGGAGCAATTGTCACGGAATCCAGATGGAGGATCAAAGTTTAATGAAAGATTAGGAGACTAGATATGTGTTTGGGAGGAGCTATGTTGTGTAAGAACAGAGAGAGAGATTATTGGTGTTTTAGTTTTGTTCTCATACTAAGTGCCTCGAGAGAGAGCAAGAATATTTTAAAAATACTTAAACGGCACTGTGTTGTTATATATACTGTAATAGCTTGGTTACTCTGTTTTCTTAAACGACCTATAAAGACTTGATCATTGGTGTTTGCCTTTATGCGGTTTACTATGTCCGAGACCGTATAAAAGACTCTCCTTGGTGGAGAAGGTTTGTAAATAGAATATAAGCAATTATCAAGATTCAAAAATTTGTACTGAGATCAAACATTCATAACACAACAAACAAAGTTTCTTTAACAAGCTTCAATCTATAAACAACAAATGCTTAATTATGTGGAAAACATAAAATAGCTTGTGTCAGTTTTGAATATGCTGAGGCCGAACATGTTACAACCTATTGTGTGATCACTCTTTACTCAGCAGCAAAGACGAGTCCCAAGACCAGTATCGTCAGCAAGGAAAGGCCAAGATTAGCAGTGGTGGCAATGGTTCCTGAACTACCATGTGGTGGAGCTTCTCCACTTGCATTAGCCGAGACAATGATAGCAACAGGAGGAAGAGGCGGATCAATCACGTCGTTAGCGTCAAGAGGCGGGTTTGGAGCACTAGCTGGTGGCTGTGCTTCCTTGTCTGCCACGGAGAGTAAAGCACCAGCCTCTGCTGGTAAGATAGCATAGGGCTGCTCTTTGTTCAAATCTGAACATGGACTCCCTATATTTACATCAAATGCATATTATTATCTTGATTATGTGTACACTGTTCTAGAGGTTTAAAACTTACGTAAGTATCTGCTGGCTGTGATAGGGAACTCTGTGACGACTCCATCAACGCCAATCCCTGCAATGAACGTGGCAAGCTCTACCGTGGGATCAGAGAAGTAATCAAACGCTATGGAGATATACTCGTTCCTTAGCACAGAGACGTAAACAGATACATTCCCTTTGTGCATCTCCTCCACTACGTTAGTCTTCCCTGTGGCAAAGCTTTGTGAGATGGTGACAAGAGAACTTCTCTTGAGATTGACTGCTTCTGCATGCTTCTTGATTTCTTCAACTGATGGCTTGGGAGCATCTCCAATCTCCTTGTCTATGGTCAAGACTCTAGTGTACGGAGGGACAGCTGGGAAACCTGACAGAACAGAACTGTCATCTGACTGAATCAACACCTTTTGAGTTAGTTGCTTGTCGAGTGTGGACTTGGTGACCGCGGATTTGACTGTATCTACTATACCTAAACCTTTCTTTGAGGCTAGATAAGCAGCGTTCTGTAAAAGAAAACAAGGTGTTAGTGTTGTGTAGCTGCCTTGAGTAAGTTAAAGAGTTAGAAAAGGCTTGCCTCTATGTTGATAAGAACACCAGTGACAGCATTTTCTTTGCTGAACTCAAGGAAGTCAGCGAGAGTTATGAACTTCCCAGCGATCTTGTTTGCTGGATTTCTCTGGAATCCTCCAGTAGTTAAGAAGGGGCTTTGGATTTGAGCTGGAGACAGAGACATCCCATTAGTTTCAGACAACTCTAGAAAAAGAGATCAGTTGCTTACGTTTTAGAGATTGGATCTCTGCCCAAGTGAGATCAAAAGAGAAAATGCCGTTGGTAAGCTGGATCTCAGGAACACTGGTGACTCTTGACATGAAAGTGGTCATGGCATTTGTACTTGCTGTTAAGTCTGCAGAGTCATGACAGAAAGCTATTCCATCTTTGGACATTTGAACAGAACAGTCTATTATATCTGCACCATCGTCTACAGCCTTGAGATAAGCAAGATCAGTGCAGCCTGGATAGTCTCCACTTGCTCCATTGTGAGTTATGACCAATGCATGGGCTGGTTTAGGGAGATTGCCATTTTGGTGTGACAAGCAACCTGCAAGAATACAAACAAACACATGGGGCATGAGAATACATGTGCATATGTATAGCCCTGAGCAAAAAAAAAAAACGGTACCGGAGACCCGAACCGGATACCCAAAGTCGGAACCGGACTGAAACCCTCAAATATCCGAACGGTTCTTATATTTCTATATTTAAAATAACCAAAAAATTTCTGACTATTTTCCGGTTCTTAGTTTTACTTTTCAAACCGAACCAAATCCAAAACTATCAGAACCGAACACGAACTAAAAATATGTCAAGTAATAAATGAATTATTTAGCTTCCTATATGAACTATCCGATACCCAAAATACCCGAACCAGATCATGCCTAGACCTTCAAATGATGGTAGATGTCAAGTTAACTTACTGATGGCTTGTGATGCTGTTGGAGGGAAGTCTGTGATGAAACCATCAACAGAGAACTGACCATTGTCCACAAACTGTAGATACTCAGCAGAAGGATCATAACTATAGTTAAAGCTTGTGGGCAAATCATTGGCAAAACCTGAAGCATAGACCTCTAAACCAGCCTTGTGTGCATCAGCCACAAAGTTGGAAGCAGGCTTAAGGTAGTTGGACGAGTCAAGTGGCCAAATGTAGTCTTTGGGGACAAGAACGCCTGATGCAAAGGCCTTGATGGCTGCAAGGTTCAGAAGAAGCTCACCGTACTTCTTGTTGGTGGTTGGCTCAACTGCCTCAGGGTCTTTGAACTCGAATATAAGCTTTGAGTTGGAGCTTCCTACGTCCATGCCTATGGTTTTCAAGAACGCTATCTCTGGAGATGAGATGAAATTAATGCCACGGAATCGTAATGTTTTTAGGTACTCAGCTGCACTCAGCTTGTGTTCCGTGTAGAAAGAGTCGTACTGTTATTACATTTGAAGTAGTATTTGTTTATTTCTTTGATGAATCAAACAATAATTTTCAAAGAGAGAAAGAAAAGGAGAAAATAACCTGAACGCTCAACCAGAACTTGTCAGGTTTGGTTCTTTGGACGTCCTCCACGGCAGATATTGGCATCTGGCCATCGAAGATACTGGGCCTAGAGAAGATGTTTTGGACCACTGCTCAACAAACACATAACATTAAAAGCTGTGGTGACGTTGGGAAGCATGAGAAGAAAATGAGAAGAAGACATACAAGAGACATTGGAGAAAAGGGTGTCGGCAGTGTAGTCAATAACAAACCAGCCCTTGAGGTCTTGACCGTTGACTTTGTAAGTCTTCTGTGCTTTGGGGAAGAGAGTGGAGATGGTGGTTGAATTGTCAAGCCTGATATCAGGCATGCAGAGGCTAACACCGTCCTTTGTCATCTGAAGGTTGCACAATATAGTGAGGCCAGGGGAGCTGGTGTTTTTAGCCAAATCGTTTGCAGCGGCGCTTGACTCAGGGAAAAGACCTGAGAAGCCACCTCTGGCCACAACCGCAGGTTCTTGCCCTGAAAAAAAACAGATCAAGGTATAAAACATGTATAGACTTTTACAAAACAAACAAACATGTTACACCACCAAGAAACAATATGTTACTTAATGTAAAAGGATGAATACACATACCGTTAAGGGTGAGCCATTTCTTGGCAGGAACAGGTGCAGGAGCCGCGACACAAGAGTGTAATAAAAGGGAGAAAATGATGAAGAACCTCAGCATATTTGTGTTTATTTGATTGATCTTCTGCATGTGTGTGTTCGTACGTGGTAAGAAAGCAAAAGTCAGATACATTTACAAAATTACATTACAGAATCTATATACGTTTCAGAAAGAAAAAAGTGAGAAAGAGATCTTACAGCAAAGAAAAGAAGAAGTGCAGTAATCTCTTCTTCTTCAGCTTGTTTTCCTCGTCGTTATGTTTTTTTGACAAAACGGAAAAGAAGGAAAAGAAAAATGGTCAAACAAGAAAAGGTTAATCTATTAATGTGTAGAACCAAGTAACTTGCTCGTATCATCCCATTTATAACCATTTACTACTTTCTATATTTATTTCTCTTTTCCCTCCTTTCGCTTTTAATTGTTTTCTTGTTTTTCTAAACCTTGTGACATTTGTAACCAAATTGGAGATTTAGACTTAGACCTTAATCGAAAATTTTAAATTCATATATGATATGATATAGTATTAAATATAGTTGAATTAATTTGTAGAGAGTATTTTTTTTTTGAATGAATGTAAATTTATTCAAACAAAAACATTGTTACATCAAGTGTATCAGTTTTGAAAGAGAAAAACAACATGAAACAGCCAAAAAATGAGCATAGAAACTCAAACAAAACAAGACCAAAACACAAAAGGATCAAAACCAACACTCTCTCCCTCAAGTTTAACCATGTGGAACAAGTCAAGCTTAGAGGGATCATAAGATCTTCCTCAGTAAAACCTCAATAAAGAAAACCTAATTGGAACAAAACTTTAATGAGAAAAGAGTCAAGATCCCATGATCAGGGGAGTGTGACCAAAAGAAACAAGGACCACCCACACACAGCCAAAAGGAGAAACAGATACCACTCCAAGAGATCAGAACAGAAACCCATCAAAGCCAAAAGCACGAAGAAGCAAACCTCCAAACCAAACCAGACCAACAACCACCAGCAAACCATCCCAACGTAAAGAAACCGCCCAAACGTCAAGAACAGAACCAAGAAGGAACAGCACAGCAGAAAGACAAGGCCTCAAATACCTCTAGAACCAAACCAAACACATAACCCATCTTCAAGATATCTCTCATGACCTTTACCTTTGATCGCAAGAAGCTTCAGCCGGATCAGCTTATCCACCCAATTAATTAACATCCTCACTTCTTTAGGAGACTCACCATGCCTACGAGCATTGCGCTCCCTCCAAATATAATGGACCAGAGTCTGAAACGTGTAACGTAAGATAAACATCTCTGTGGCATTAAAATGAGAAGTCGAATGAGAGATCATATTGAGAATCACCCTCTAATCATAAGAGAACTTCTCCTTCATAACCCCACAAATCAAAGCCTTCCAAATCTCTCTAGCATAATGACAGTGGAAGAATAGGTGCTGACAAGTTTCCTGCTCTTCTTGACACAACACACACAACGGAACCGTTGAGGGATTCCACTTCTGCATCCTATCACAAGTCTGCAATCTATCACGAGCAGCCACCCAAACCATAAAAGAAAACTTAGGAGTAGACTGATGAAACCAGATTCCAGTATTCCAAGGGCAAATTGGTTGGCTATAACGCATATAAAGCCAAGTTTTTTAGTAGAAAAACTGTTGGCAAATCTATTATCATCCTGTCTCTAAATGGGAATATCATCTTCTCCCTCAATACGCCTATGTCTCAACTCATCAATTTCATCTTCTAAGGTATTGAGTGCCACAATACAGTGTTTTATTCTACGACGCTGGAGAATAACATCTTTAACAGAGGCGTTGTCATGTATTCCAAGTCTAATAAAACTATTGTCACCTAATAAATCCTTAAGACAGCCAAGAGAAAACCAAGAATATACCAGAAAAAAGTGCTCTTGCCTTTATGAACCTCCATTTTAATAAACTTTTTAGCAATCTCTCTAAGCTTCAAAATTTTCCTCCAAACCCAAGAACCAACATTTGCATTATACTTCATAGGCCAGAAAGAATTCTTCCTTATGAGGTAGCAGTGAATCCAGCTAATCCAAAGAGAAGAATGATTAGAGAATTATCTCCAAACTAATTTCAAACCGAGAACAGTGCTAGTTTCCTTCAACGGCCTAATACCCAAACCGCCTAATACCAAAACCGCCTTCATTCTTCATGTATGTGTATAATCTGAGTCTGATCATAATTTGAGTGGGATAAAGGAAGGACCCTAAAACCTGCAAATATTAAATCTTCTGAAAAACGAATACAAAATTCCAGATTAGTAATTCAAAAGGTAAACAAACAGCATAAATTTTCAATTTAATTTTACCTTGATTAGATTTGGAAAACATTTGAGTTTAGTGTTCTTAACAAATCTAAAATGAGTTCGCGTAAACAGTGTTATAAAATCTACTCATCAAAATTATTATTGATCTCAATATATATCAAACACGATTATGGTTAATGTGAATATAATCTTTTAGTAAAAAAAATAATATCAAACCTAACTAGAACCTACAAACTCTAACGAATAAATACCTAAATATTCAAATCTGTTTTTAATGAATTATCAAAAGGGTTATTTGTCAAAAATCAAAAGAAGATGTTACTAGTTTTTTTTTAAAAGGATAAAAGGATATGAAAAAGGATAATTTGGGTTAGTTAGTGAAATTTTTTAGTGTAAATAGGTGTAATTTCTCCGGATACATAGTTTTTCAGATGGTCAAATAGTTGTAATATTTATTCCATAAAAATAAGACTATGATCAATTGATAAATTTTTGGTTCAAACTATTTATTATTATTTTATATTAGTAAAAATATTTTTTTACATTATTAACAAATTATTACAAAAAATAGAAATTAATTAAAATTTTTAAAAAAAATTAAAACAGAAAATATACCTCTCTTTTAAAAAAATAGATCAGAATCTAGTATTCTATTATAACATAATTAAGACTAATAATAAATGTTTAATCTAACTACTTATTACTTATATATCTCTTTTTATATTAATAATTAATGGCATAAAATTCTTTACAATATGAATAAATGATTAAACACAAATATGATTAAAAAACAAAAAATATATAAATTTAAATTTTAAAAAAAATGTTAAACAAAAAAAAACAAATCCTCCAGGTAGTATGATTCTTAAGAGTTAAGAAAAGAGCGAAGAAAAGGGAAGGGGGTATATAATGAGTTTAATAATTCGACACCTCAGTTTTTACCACAAGACTTCACAAGTTTTTCTCCAGCTCTCAAGGCCTCACCTCCTCCTCCTCCTTGCTTCCATCTCACGCAACCACCGGAGGCTATGAAGATAACCGCGTTGTTTGTTCTCAAGTGCGCTCCCGAAACTTCAGATCATCCAGTCATCCTCGCCAAAGCTTTCGACTTCTCTAACATTCTCTATTTGTGGAAATCTAACACCGAGGAGCTCCTCGTCTTTTTCAGTCGCACTGTCGCCAGCCGTACCCCTTCTTCCCAACGCCAGTCCGCCCCGTACAAAGGTTCTTTCTACCGGATCTAATCTGCCTTTTTCAATATTCGATTTCAGCAGATTTTATGATTAGGGTTTAGGGTTTAACCAACTCGGGTTGGACTAGTGGTGATTTATTTGAGGGTTTAGGCTCGACATGGTGAAGCCATGCCAGTTCGATTCCCGTTAGCCCCCTTTGATTAAAATGGGGTGAAAAAAAGGCCTCCGGGGTGTCCGGATACTTGTATTATTTTATGATTAGGGTTTAGGGTTTCGAGATTTTTTGCACGCGGTTCCAGCTTTTGTTCTTGTCCTCTGATTGTAAAAGTGATTTGGTTGTTTGATGAATAGGGTACAAGGTTCACGCTTACAATAGAGATGGCCTATGCGCTGTGGGATTCATGGACGATCATTACCCTGTTCGAAGTGCCTTTTATCTTCTCAATCAGGTTTCATTCATTTATCTCCAAAATTCAAATTATTCGCCAGGAGATGATTCGGTTCAGTGTTGACTTTTGACAATCAATTACTTGTCCAGGTTATAGATGAGTACCAGAAGAGTTTTGATGAGACATGTGTTGAGATGAAGCAAAGAAGCCAAGAGAAGTA
>JABAYD010044970.1:0-13407 GCA_014822095.1 Diplotaxis tenuifolia | reverse complement strand
GCGTTTTTGTTTGTAGAATATATGCATTTTTTTTCTAATATACAATATTTTAGAGAATTACTTTTACTTCAAATTAAATGATAATTTCTTTTCTCAATGCAGTTTTATTTATTTATTTTATATAACATTTTCTATTAATGATGAATTGGTGGATTATGATTAGGTGAATAGTTAATGATGTTTTTGGTTATATAAAATAGAATAATAATTTATTTTTCTTAAATTAACAAATAAAATTTCAAGTAAGAAAAATTGAAATAGTTTCATTTAGTTGATTATATATATTTTTAAATACATTGCCACAGAAATCAATATGTTATATTTTTCTCTATTATATAGATTACAATTTATTTTATATGTCATTATTTTTCAATTTAAATATAACGTTTGAACAGAATTCTTGGGGATGGTATTAAATATATATAATTTAGTTGTATGATTATAGATTAAATCTGTTATATGTTTTAGAATGGTATTAATTTGATAAAAATTGTTAATAATTTAAAAACGATCGCATATTGTGATAATATTTGACATTATCAAAATAATAACATTAATCATATTTTATGGTTGCATAACATAATAATAAAAATAATGTACATGATCATATGTATATATAATCTCATACTATAAATAAAAGAAAGATTATATTCTCATCAAAACAGTCACTTAGTAACATCATTAAATGCTTAATTCTAAGCGTGACACGTATTGTTGTTAGACAGAGTTTTGTTAGCTTAATGATTTGCCATTCTTAATGAGCTGAGCGTGGGCTCTTCATTAATAAACCAAACGTGAGAAGCCCAGCTGTATAATAGTAATATATTTTCACGAGTGTCCCTTTTAGGTTTTCATCGCCTTCTCCAATATCAACTTTTTTGACCTTCGAGCACCAAAACCAGCCATGGAGATTTACCAAGTCGAATCAGGTGAATCGTCGTTCGGAGAGTATGTTGAATGCCTCAAATTCGTCGATTTGTCTACTGAATGAATCCTCAGAGACGTTACGAGTTCTTCAATTTCAGTCAATCAATCACGACGCCCTCATTCAATGGCATTCCTGTAAGAGGCGGTGTTTCTCCAATTATAAATAGGTAATATCTCATCACTTAGACATCGTACTCAATTCTTCGTTTCCCAGAATTTTCATCTCTACTATTATGGCTACTTCTACTGTTCTTCTTCATCATTTGAAGTCTGGCGGCGAGTTCATGGGGCTTGACATTTGTTTCATCTTAAATCTCACATATATTTAATTTCCATAAAAAATTCGGCATTTACATTCATAAAACATCGAACTCTTTAGTTTAGGTGATCTCAGTTCTGATCACAGTTAGTTTTTAGTTTCCTGGCGTACACATTCCTAAATTGTGAACACTTTAATCTATATTTATATTTTCTTATATTTTGCAGCATTTGCATTCATAAATATCGAAGTTTCTAGATTAGTTATGCACTTCGAATCTCATGTTCAGTGTTTTTTTTTATGAAGTTAAGATATCTATTGAATCTCATTGAAATGCGGCATTTTGATGATTCTTACTTATACACCATTGTTTCAGGCCAGTCTCATACCAACCACCGTGAGTGTTAGGCGGATCCCCACATTCAGGTACCGTCTTAATACTGGGTCAATGTTCACACTCAGCGGAGGCGATGTGGTTCATTGCAATCAAAGCTTCAGGCTGTCCAACTCCCTTCTGACTATTCGGTTTAATGATTCAACCACCTTCGATGTGTTAACCGAAACTACTTCACCAATTCCGTTTAAGTGCTTCAGTTTCCATGATCTTGATACCCTTCTTGGCCTAGCCAACAACAACACACAACTTCCTGGTATATCCTCTTATAACTTTTGGTCATGCTTTACACTGTAACAAAAAAAAATTAAAGCTGTTCACCATCTCCCAGGCTTTATTGGTGAGCTAAGTGCTATGAAAAGTACAATGAGTGACATACCCCAAGGAAGGGAACGTCGCATGGCAACAATCAAACTCGATAAGTTATTCTCAAATTCATATGCAGCCATTATGTACTTTCATAACTCATGTGGCTTTACCATTTGAATAGATGCTGATAATTTATTTATTGTTTTCCCATATGCAGTGACGTGTCTGTGACTGTGAGTTTGTTTGACTCGCAAGATGTGTCCTTCCACAAAAAACTGGAATACTATGGTGGTGATCCAAGAGTTACCGTTACAACAAGCATAAATCGTGGGATTATAGGTAGGTGGTATGTATCAGTTATATATATTTTTTGATTCATCCTCTCCTTCATTTTAATCTAAATAGCATAGCAGTGTGAGTTATGGTTAACGCTTTGGTCTTCCTCTCTGATTCACAGAACGGCCGCTCTTCCTCCTCCGTTCAAGTTAGCCTGCTCCAATTTTGGGAGACCAGGAATGTACGCCGTGGTGGAGATCTCATGGGAGTCGACATGCTCCTTCTTAATTCTCAGGTTATCTATTTAACTCCGATTTTAGTTCATTGTTTGAATAGTATCGCCGGTGAAGTTCTCTACACGTCACCGCCTTCTCGATTACAGATTATAATTTTTCATTGTGTACGTTAACATCATGCTTAGTGGTTGCTCGACCATGTTTCCAGGAATTGCTAATCGTCATAGCAAAGAGATCACGGCGTTGGCACCAAGCAACATGAAGATTAAGGTGGTCGCGCCACCTGAGAGGAAGTATAGTGTATGGATTGGAGGTTCTATATTGGCTTCTCTTAGCACATTCCAACAGGTATAGTAAACTCTTCAAACTATGTGGATGATTCAAAGTACTAATGTTTGGTTACCTTTGCTATAAAATGCAGATGTGGATATCAAAGGCAGAATACGAGGAATCAGGACCAGCCACTGTTGATTGATGAAATTTGTTAAATTGATATATACATATATGTTTGGTATTGGCTTTTTTTGAGTTTTCTTCCTTTATGATTTGTCCATGTATGCTTTGGGGAAAATGTAGTTGGATGAGTGTGTACAAATATTCGACTGTTTATTCTCAAACAATTTCTGAGATGTTTAGGTTTCAGAGTTATGAGCCCATGGCATAAGTTGATACAAACACTAGGTTGCCAAGTCTGTGTTGTTTTAAGGTTATACCTTTTGCCTTATAGGATTGTATTGTAGCCTCTTATGATCAACAAACGTAATCAATGCTCCTTTTCAGACATCGTTGGGGAAGGTACTGTTATCAAAGCGACATTAAACAACGACACCCAAGTGACAACGAAATGGCAACCATTAAAATTCGCAGACACCTACTCTTTGAGCATCACATAATTGTTTCAATGTTTCCCTTTTCATCACAAAGTTTTTTAGCTTCTCATCTTACCGTCAAACCTCTGCAGGGAAACGCAAGTTTCTTTGTGTGTTGACGTTCAAGTCAGACAGGCTGGCCTGGAACCTATGGTTATTGTCACCAGAAGGATTAACCCAAATTTGGTTCCAGGTAAATCTTCGTTTGGTTCCTTTACTTCGTTTTTATACCCAACAGTGCTTTCTCAGATCATGAAAAAAGTTTTATATTCACTATAGCTCACCCACCCGCTGCAGAGAACGAGCAACTAGCTGCGGAATAAGACGATCCATCTTCTTATGAAGCACCTCTGTCCCATCAGTCATGAAAGGTGCGGTGCGTCCACAGCTATGGTTGTAAGGTAGTGGTCTAACTTCTTTGTGAAATATCTTTTTTCTGTTTTTTCATATTTCTAGAAAACGTCACGCATGAAACAAGCTAGCGTGATCAACTAATTTCATATTACATATTTCAAAAGTATTTTACTTTGAAATCCTGGTGTAATCATAAAGATTATTGTGTCATGTTCATTTTGCTTTTTATTTTTGTCTTAAGCAACCGATGAAACATTATACAAAGTCCAAGTGGGAGAAGAAGAAACTGAAGATCACTAACCAGATAGTTACTGAAAATTAAATCACAAGATTCAGTCACACGTTTCATTGGTTTGCTTCAAGCTTCTTATAACCAACTCATTCCTCTGTTTCGTTCTTATAGGTGCTTGATGAGATTTGTGTTGGTGTTGCATTTTATTCCCCAAGAACTTATTACTGTTCCTTACTACTCATAATATACATATCATAAACATATGTATGATAATTACACCACATATTCATTCATATATAAATAGCAAACAAAAGATAGTTATTTACATGGTTGTTCCATGATAATATCCAAATTTTTTTAAAAAAAAAATCAGTTTGGCTATCACTTCAGTGTAACTAAAAACACAATGTACATTCAAATATAAACAATTCAGATGTTACACTTTAAAATCTTTCCCCACTTTTACTGGACAAGTTTTACAAAATAGAAAATTATAACCATCCACATATTATAAAAAATATATATTATAAAAATATATATTATAAAAACTTGAAAAATATAAATCTTATAAAATACTATGCATGCAAATTGTATTTTTCCTTCTCAAGATTTTAAATATTACTCGAACAAAACACTAATCGCAAAAGAATCGTATGTAAAATTGCTACAATCTTATAAACTTAGTACCTATCGTAAAATTATATATTGACAAAATATTAAGTCCAGCATGAAGCGCGGGCTTCCCTTAATAGTAATATAAACTTTAAATTCTATTCTATTATGTAAAAGTGAAATAAAATAATATATATATATATATATATATATATATATATATTTTTAAATTATTTTAGCTACTTTTGTATTCTCTGAAAATAGATAATAATAAAGATTATGTCACTTTAATTGAAAAGAAACATGATTATTAAAAATGTCAATATAATCTCATAATTGTATTCATTGGTCTTTGTATATAATATTTTTTAATATACTATTTTCTTAAAAATATTTCACAAAATCAATATATAAAATCATTTTTATATTAACATCTCGCCCATAGGGTGAGCCAACCCTAGTCATATATTATGATTGTATAATATATGATTTTTTTGTTAATGATGTGACCTACAAAATAATTATATATGTTGTTAATGATTATTAGATTAATAGGTTAAATTTTTTTTATAAAGATAGTATATTATGGATTTATTAAGATATTAATAAGATAAATTTATGATTATATTTATTATAAAAATTAAATGATAGGATATTTAAATGTGATGATTTTTTAACAGATGGTCCATAATAAATATCACACATAAAATAAGTCATGACTTTTATTTTAATATAGAAGATGATAATAGGTACGTTTGTGATTTTTCCTTCATTTTTTCGTAGGTTTGATCATGTGTTTTAATTTGTTTGATAATTTTTTTGTAATCAGGAGAATTCACATTCGTTTACACATTAGAAGATACTGGGCAGCAGATGGAACATATAGTGGTGGTGAAACACGTTGGGGAATACTAGGCAGAAGATGGAACATACAATAGCAACTGATTTTCTAACAACTTTAGGACAAACCCAAATCTCAAAGCTGACCAAGGCGGTTGGCTCTTAAAGGTCTTCGTGATCCTAAGACAAAATGTCAGAGTGCAAAACAAATAACGTTGCACATTATCAGTGATGAGTATGATGAGCAGTTTACAAGGATGTATAACTATGTTGAAGAATTATAGAAGAAAAATCCTGGTTGAACTGTCATATTAGGTGCAAAGAGAGAGTTTGAGAATTTTTATTCTTATTTCGAGTCTGAAAAATCTGGGTGGAAGAGTGCTTGTCGGCAAATGAAAGGAATTTTACTAACTGCGGTAGGAAAGGGATCAAAATAACCAGATTTCATCATTGCGTGGGCTCTTGTTTAGTATTTTTAGAGGATTTGAGTAATATATAGAGTTTAAGTGAGATTGTAAGAAGAGTAGACCAAAAGATTAGGTAACCGAGACTAAGATCAAGAAAAGCTTGTCGAGGCAAGAATACTCAAGAACTGTCTAACTTTTACTAATGATTGAGGTTAACTATATATATGAGAAGCAATACAAGGGTTTTCAGATTACAGAAAGAAGAAACATTTGTCGTCAAAATCAAGTGTCTCCTTTGTTTGAATACGGCCAATGAGGGTAGCCACACGCTTTAGCATCTTGGCATCTTGGACCAAGATGCTGTCCATTTTAAAGCTTGTCTTTGGCTGGCTGATACACTAAAACTGAACCTATCCTACTGTCAAGTTAACAGTGATAATTGTAGTATATATGATTCAATACAGAGGACCAGTTCACACTTTAATTCTATTAGTTCTCTGCCAAGCTAAAACTCAATGTGATGTTTGATTGGTTTTTAACAGGTAAATTAAATGACAATTAAGATAATATGAATTGAAGATTAAAAGAGCTGGTCTAGGGTTTCTTATCGGATGCTAAAGCTGAGCCAAACAATTATTCAAGCACAATAAATGACAATCTAGAACTCGGATCACTCATGTAGAACAGTCCACTGTCGTGGTACTGCTCCCTTTTCGGATCAGTTTGAGCACCTAAACTATCGCTTGGTTTCAGATCCGATTGCAAGCAATAGAGATCAAGTCCGATAGGTTCATCTAGCACCTTTATATTTACTTTCGCGTGACCAAGGATACTGGACCCATTCACCCAAATATCCAGTTATCTACAACACGATTAATGAGCAGAATAAACCCAGGATCTAACAATAAGTGATCAAGTTAAGGTTACCATTAAGAACTGAATGACTGAAGAAACATTAACTATCTGCTTATCTATGTTTAGCTAATGCAATTAACATCCTAGAACCCTAGACAAGTCAGCTGACTACTCAACCATTAAACAAGATGACAAAGACATAATAACTGAATGATACTGCATAAACTTTTGAGAGAAAAAAATAGGGTTCATGATGATCTTCTTCTTTAGAAGAGAAGCCATCTCCCTTAAGCTTACAATAGCGATTGAGAATAATATGTCTAGTAAGCCTTCTAAATGACCTGAATTGACTTAAAACAACTAGACTGACTCGACAAAACATTGAAAACCAGTTAGAGAACATGTATCCAATGGTGTCAAAAACACCATATATCAATTCCCTCAGACTTACATCCTTGTCTGTCCTCGAACAATGACAAGTATCCAGAATAGGGAGAAAAGTTTGAAAGAGTGGGAACTCTCCTGCTTTCAAGAACGATACTCCTACCACAAATCTCTGAACCATGCAAATAGAGACTAAGACCACACACTCTTTCCAGAATCATCACTGATCGCTAATCAAATTTCAGCTCCATACTCTACATCTCAAACCTGAAAAAAAAGGAACACTATCGAGAGAAAACTCCCTACATTCATTAAGGGTGGCGTGAGCCTCTCATCATGGCTACTATTCAGGGTAGACGGGCTAGGTGTGGAACAGGTTAATTTAAGTGTTTATGGTGGAGCTAAAAGTGTTTAGGGTTTACCATTTGAAGGATGCAGGATATCACGCAAAACTGCAAGAGAGGATATATATGTCCATTGCCCTTTACTCGTTCTAGCCTCTTCGCGTGACCAAGGTAAATGGGAGTATCGCCTCTTGATCACAGCAACATAATAATCCTGCTCATCAGAGCAATCATCATCGGTAGTAACTAAGTTGTTGTGACCATAGAGACCAATCGCACAGATGTGCTCTTCGAGGAGACTGTCATCGAGAGCAGTCTCTTTGTCGAATCTCATTCTGGATAGGTTATCTGCGACTCCATTTTCGATACCTTTCTTATCCTTGATTTCGAGATCGATCTCTTGGAGCAGTAGGATCCATCTTAGAAGGCGTGGTTTGGCATCTTTCTTGGTCAGTAAGTACCTCAATGCAACGTGATCTGTGTGAACAGTCACTTTAGATCCCACTAAGTGTGGGAATCGAAATTCACACCGTCGATTTCCGTAAAATAAGGACGTCAAGTTAACCTGACTTTTCCAGAGGTCCCAGATATCTGCTAAACCACACGCTAAACAATCAACATAGTAAAAATATGAAAATCGGAAAGGAGAGCAAAGAAAGTTCTTATTCCGAAATTGCGTAAGATAGGTAGAACGAGAATGAGCCTTGGCTACAAGAGCTGACGGCGAATATCCTAGTTCTAGCAACCTTAGACTAAACCCTAGTTGAGAGGCACCTCGATAACAAGAAACGGGAAATTGCCTAATTTGCCCTAAGTTTTTGGTATGGTGAAAGCTCTACGAAATTGTATGTCTCTCCTTGGCCTCGACATTGTCTTTATATACTCCTCTTCTAGGCAGTTTGGACTTTCCTTTTCTGCCCTTATTCGTGTCTATCAGAAATCTTCCATTTATCTCGATCTTTCATATTAATCTTTGGAAAACTTCTATTTATCTTCAAACTTAACATTTATCTTCAAGCCAATGTGTGGCAATTTGTAACTCTTAAGGGAGTAAGGGGGTAACCATTTCCACTTCAAATAAAACTTGTGTTGTTCTTTCTTCTGAATCCGTTAAAGCTCTCACTTTCTAATCTACCTAATCTTTCTAAGTCTCTTAGTCTTTGTTTCGGATTAAAGAACACTGTTGTGTAGAAATCAGATCCGAGTGTCTTATCTCTCTCAAACTCTTTCTTTCTCAGCTTTAATGGCTTCTCTCACACACAGCCTGAACTCTGATAAAACCAACATGGTATCAGAGCCAGGTTCATCAGAACTGGGTTCAAATGCTTCCGCAAAGCTCAAAGCTCACTCACATGGCGTTTAGAAGCTTCATGGTCCAACCGGCTGTTCTTTCTCTTCAAGAAGAAGATGAGCTCGTCCATGGTGTCCAGAAGCTGTGTGTGCTCTCTCCTCCTCTCTCATGCGTGTATTAAAGAAACAAAACCCTTGGAGACAGAAAGTGAAGTGGATTAGCTACCCATTTCAAAGAAGATCTCACACGGGTTCATTACTGCCCCAGAAGAAAGGGGGTTGCTTTCTGCTTGTTCATGGTATTGACGACTTGAGAGTGAAGAAAGGAGGTGTCTTTGTCATGGTGGTTCAAGAGAAAGGTCCATGGAAGATGGAGAAGTTGGGGTCGACACCAACTGTAAGAAAAGTTCTTTCTCTTGTCTAAAGCTTGAGTTTAATAATATGGCTGTTGTGATGTGTTGCTAAATGACCTGATGATATTAGTTTAAAGATTGCTAAAGTGTGAATGCTTAGAATTTGTCCCAGGATGCTAAAAGAGTTGTGATTGATGATTAAGTACTCATAAATACTTGCTCTTGTTCTATAATGTTGCATATCAAGGTATTGTTGAGTATGATTTAAAATCTGATTGCATTCATGAGTATAGACAGTTTAAAAGCAAAGCATTGGATCTGATTGTTATTGAGATAATTTTATGGCCCCAATTTCAGTTAAAAATGACTTGCATTGAGCTAGGATGTTAGATTCATGTCTTGTCCAGCATGCTTGCATTAGAAACTGATTTAAGATTATTGCATATGTATTATCTTGGAGCTGTCTAAAGGTTGAGACTCTAGACTCATGTCTTAGAGCCGGTTTAGACAGTGTGGTTGCCTAAGTGTGGAGCATGGTTCCTGATCAGAAGTTGCTTGCATTTAGAGAAAGTGAATCTTGCATTAGAGGATATTAGTCATGATAAGAATATGTCTAATGAAATGCTTGGGACATTGGAGATCAAACTTGATGATAAGTCAAGATTTGATCTCAATGCAAATGTGTCTTATCTTGTTTGGAGTTTGAGTGTTTTTTCAGGTTCACAAGGAGTGGGCTTGGTTCAGTACCATCCGAGACAAAAGGAAGGCTTGGTCCATTGTGTGGACCAATGGGAAGGTTCTTGGTGTTGTAGCCGGTTATAAGAAGCGCAGATCAAGAAGGTTGTTGAGCTCCTGGTTCAAGGCACACAAGAAGAAGAAGGTCACCACCAAAGTCATGAGGAAGGCCGGTGATCCATGGGTACTTGAAGCTGAAGGCAAGAGGGTGGATCAGTGATTTAAGCGCAGCTGTTAGGGTGGTGAGGCTCATTTCAAGCTTGAACCTAGACTCAATTCAAGCTTGAGGTGTGGATTCAAATGAGCAACTGAAAAGCGAAAGTTCAAGACCTGTTTCCTCCTTACCATTACAAGAGAATGAAGATGAAGCTATCCAGGTTTAGGCAGTGGCAAAGCTTAGACAAGAGAGCATTCAGAGTGCTCTTGGCTGGTGTGAAGAAGGTTACTCTAGCAATGCGGCTTCAGATATTGAGGTGGTTGTAGAGAGCTGATGAATCAACCAGCATTCCAAGAAGATGGCAAGGTCAGAAGTGAGTGGTAATGGTTTGTATTGAGGATCATTGAAGCAATCCTTCCAAGCTTGACTTGTTCCACATGGTCAAGCTTGAGGGGGAGTGTTGAGAAGGCTTCAATGATCATAAGAGAGTGCTTGGTGGTTATTCAAGAAGAGAAGAGAACCTAGTGAAGAAGTGTAGTGAAGAATGAAGAAGCAATCTTCAAGGCGGCTTCTAGAGTTTAGGTGATTGGAGAAAAGCTGAGGCAGGTTCAAATAGTTCAAGCAAGATGTTATTTCATGAAGAAGAAGCAACCAAGACTAAGATGGCATTGGTACTCAATGAAGTTGAGGTATGGTGTGTCCGAGCACTTCAACCTAACAAGAGGTTAGGTGAAAGGAAGAGACCAAGACCGGCTTAAGATGAGTACAAGATGTGTAAGTAATCTGTAAGAGAAGGTGTGATCTACCTTGGACCACAAGAGGGCCATGATCCAGGGTCTTCTCCATCACACTGATGTTAAAACACAAAGATCCACTGGCCAATAGCTAGGCTTTAAAGACTCCACTCTTTTCCTTATCAAGGTTTATCTCTAAGGAGGGTTTTCTTTGGTAAAATTTTTAATGAGAGAGTTCTTCAAGGTTCCAAGCTTGCCCAAGGATCATATGATCAAGCTTGAGGGGGAGTGTTAATTTGAAGAACAATGAAAAAGGAAGAATCAAAGACAAAGAGAGTAAAAGAGAAATGGAAAGCAGATTTAACTACAACATCAAAGTGAACCTTCAAGAAAGTTATATTGAGCACTTTGAAGCTGTAGGGAAATGGACATCTTTTGGAGAAAAAGACATTTTACCTATGGAACCAAAGTGGGCGATTTGAGAAACCTGCATTGAACACTTTGGTGCTGTAGGGATTCGCGGGCACTTTCACTACACACCAAAGTGACCACTTTGAGAAACCTTATCTCTTTGTCCGCTTCCTCAGTTCTTTAATGTTTTCTTCTCTTAAATATTTGGCTATAAAAGCCCTCGCTGTATATAAATATAATCAAGGGAGTTGGGGGATTGCCCTTCTCCACTTCAAAATAATAAACAAGAGTGTTCTTGAATCTGATTCCCTAAAGTCTACCCTTTTCAAAATCTATCAATCTCTCTTAAATCTCTTAATACACTGTTTTAGATTCAAGGATTCTCTTGTGTAGATCAGATCCTCTCATTCATCATTTCAAATTCTGTTTTGCCTTTAATGGCTTCCCTTTCACATACACAGCCAGGGCTCTGAAAAACTAAAAATTAGAATATTCAACAGTGCCTCTATGCTGTTATATATTTAAGTGTGAAGGGGTGCAAGGAATCATTGCAATTGTTTCTTTGAACAATTGCAGCTATAAAATAAACCATTGCAATTCTTGATGATTGCAACCTTTGGTAATAACTACCTTTATGATTGCAACCTTTGGTGATTAACCATTGTAACTCTTTAAGAGAAATAGATTTATTGTTCAAAGATCATCAAAGACTTTGGAAAAACACATATAAACACTAAAACTCTTTTTGTTTCTCTTGTATCATAGCCATGAACAAGAGCGAGACTTTGATTGTCTTATTCTACGAAGTGATTTTGTGTAACCCAAGGCTTGGAATATGGTCAAATACTCTTGAAGGAAAGCACGGCGATTCAATCATTATCCAAGCATATAATTCACAACTTTCCGGGTTACAACCCAGAATAACCAACAATCTTAAAGAGTAGTATTTTTTTTTGTTGTGAACTATGTCTTATTATTTGAGAGATAAAATCAAAGTCTAGAAATTTGGAAATACTTGAGATAGTAAACTTTCGAAGATGGAGAAAGAAGATGAAACAATGGAGGATAATATATGGTTGTTATATTCTCAAACGTATGTTAATTTCATTTTAAATAATATTGCTAATGATGATCAAACACGGTATCACCCAAGAGGCGCGGATGGGTCGTCACCGAAAAGGTGCGAACGTGTCGTGACCAAAGAGATGCAAAAGTGTCGTAACCGAAGAGGTGCGAATGGGTCGTGTCCGAAAGGGTGCGAAAGGTTTGGCACCAAAAGGGTATGAACGGTTCGGGACCAGAAGGGTACAAACAGTTTGGGACCAGAAGGAACAGTTCGGGACCAAAAGAGTACGAACAGTTCGGGACCAAAAGAGTACGAACAGTTCGGGACCAAAAGAGTATGAACATTTCGGGACTGAAAAAGTGCGAACGGTTTGGGACCGAAATAGTAAAAATGGATCGGGGCCGAAAAAGTGCGAACGGTTCGGGACCGAAAGGGTGCGAACGGTTTGGGACTGAAAAGGTGCGAACGGTTCGAGACCGAAAGAGTACGAACGGTTCGGAACTGAAAAGGTGCAAACGATTTGGACCGAAATGGTGCGAATGTAGCATAATCGATAAGGTTCCAATGTAACGTCACCGAAAGGTGCGAATGTAACGTAACTAAAAGGGTGTGAGCATAATTTTACCGAAATAGTCCAATTGTAAGGTTACCGAAGAGGTGCGAATGTAATTTCCCCATAACAATATGACTTACATCATAAAGGATATTGGTCCTTATGAATACAAGTGCCTTAGGGTTAAGGCTGAGTTGTCATGACTGGTACATATTGTTCATAGTTGTGCTATGGACTATGATCTATGGGGATGGATCGATGGTTCCGAAAGAAATATATGAAGTAGCCTAAAGATTTTATTATACTTAGTAATTAAGTATAAAATCTATACATTTATTTGTATGGGTAAATAAAGCACCTAGGTAGTAACATCAAATGTTTGATGATATTATCTTATCAAATGGTTTGAGTTAAACCATTCGGATAAGTGTTTATGTAACAAATTGATCAATCCAATAATGGAAATAATCATTTGCTTATATGTTGATGACATGGAGATCTTTGGCACTAGTCATAGATAAGTAGAGCTTACAAAAGCATTATTGTCATCAAGTTTTGTTATGCCTGGTAATGAGCATAAGGTGTATAAATTAATCATTGATGAATCCGGTAACGGAGTAATCATTTGTTTGTATGTTGATGACATGTTGATCTTTGGTACTCACCTTAGACAAGTAGAACTTAAAAAAGCATTTTTGTCATCAATTTTTGAAATGAAAGACATGGGAGAGGCAGATTTGATTCTTGAAATTAGAATCAAACATGAAAACAAAAGACTCTCTTTGACACAATCTCATTACATTGAGAAAG
>JABAYD010044953.1:0-13724 GCA_014822095.1 Diplotaxis tenuifolia | reverse complement strand
TCTGGTTTTCAATCTTCATATCTTTGGCGACTCCTGTTCGACGACGGCGCGTGGTTAGAGGAAACGCTTCCTCCACTCTAGCTCTCTCTTCCAACTCGAGGACGGGTAGAGCCAGAAGACATAATTGATTGCGAGTGGAAAGCGAACATCGCTCCAAACTAGTTTCGAGTGCTCCGGTTCGTGCCTTGTGGTTGTTCTGTGGCTCCTTTATGACGGACATTTTTGTTTGTCGTCTGTGTCTATGGAACTTGTCATTGTGTTGGATCTGGTTTTCAAGGTTGTTCATTTTTCTTAAAAAAATCATATATCATTTTTTACACAACCTTATTTCGAATGTGTACACGTAGTATTAACTATACGGGTTTTAAGTGAATAAATTTGATACCATAATTTGAGTTTTTGTTGCCTACATTTCCATTGGTATATGTTTGTATGTGTACAATCGTTATTGAGTACAATAATTTTAATCAGTGTACACATGCATAAAATTATATGTTTTGGTGTATACATAGGTTCTTCTACAAGAGGAACAAGGACACAAAGCTCTATTATTGGTAAATGTATAGAACAGAAGATATACGATAAAAAATAGTAATTTAACACTGTCCATATGTACATTGATTCGTAAATACACACGTACATGTTTACAAAATCTGGAGTATTCACTAATTTTCAATGTCCACATGCACATTAGTACAAATAAGTGGAGGTTCTTTGTTTAAAGATCCATGTACAACAAAAAAAAATGTCCATGTGTACACTTTTTTCATGTACATCATTTTTTTTAAAATCAAAATGTTAAATTTAAACTCAAAAATAAAGCTTACATCAATTGTTTTAGAGTTTAAATCAAAAGACAAGCTACCAAAACATTAGACTGTATGCGATTTAAACTACTCAAGAAACAATTAGCAGAAACCTCAAACTTCCATCCAACCTTCCAACATCTTCGGCCACCAAAACCCTTCACAAAAACTATGTCTAGCTCTCACTCCTACTAGATAGCCAGCTTTCTTTCCTACTGGCCAATCAATCTCAAAACAAGTCTCCATAACAACTATCAATCATCACTAAAATGACTAGTTTCACTCCTACTAGCCATCTAGCTCTCACTCCTACTGAACTTAGTGATCAAAAAAATAACCCTATCTCGTATGGAACCAAAATTGCATACCCTCTCCAATAATGCTATCACCCATCCTCTTCACAGGAGTGAGTTTGTTCCTCATGTTCTTATCAAGAAGCTTGATCAGTAGCTCCCAGGGGATTCAACCTTGCTATGTCTTCTTTTGTTACGTTCACGCCAAATCATGTATACAATCGCTTGAAACATGTATTTGATAATAAACATATGCATCTTACTCCAGGTCGAATCCCTCATGAGTCTCAAAATCATATCCAAACACACCGAGTATTTATCTCTTAATACCTTCTTCTTCAAAGCCTCCCAAATTTCAGTGGAATAAGCACATTCAAAGAATAAATGTGTAAGAGTTTCCAAAGGCTCACCACAAAGGACACATGCGAGATTTTTGCATCCATTCCAAGCTCTCATCGTATCACCAGTCGCAAGTCTTCCCTTAAGAGAAATCCAAAGAATAAAAGAGTACTTTGGAGTTGCATTCTTGAACCACACAACTTTATCCCAATAACAGGGCTGATGTTCTTGTCTAATGAACTCCCATGTTTCTCTGGTAGAAAATACTTTCCTGCACTGACCTTTTGCATTCTTCCAGAGAGAAATATCACTCTCGTTGGTCATACTTCTTCGAGATTTCTCAAGTTCATCTTCAACTCTGTTAAGGATCAAAACACGGTGAGATCTTCTTCTATGCTTCCAACTCTCTTCAACAGTCGCATTAAGTAAGATACCCAAATCAATACGGCTACCCGCAGGAAGAATATCACTCAAACAACCCATAGAAGACAAGTTCCCAAACCAGAATAAAGCTTTTTTCCCGTTTATGACCTTAACCTTATACATTTGTTTCGCCAAATCTCTACATTTTAAAATCTTTTTCCACATCCAGGAACCAGATTGCACATTATCTTTCAACATCCAGAAGGAACTTTTCCTTCTCAAAAAGATCTTGACCCAGTTCACCCACATCGAATCAGAAGAGAGAATTCTCCAAATCAATTTCAATGAACTCACAATATTAGCTTCTTTCAACCTCCTAATACCCAACCTACCTTCTTGATTTGTTTGACAATCTCCAGCCAAGAGACTTTTGCTTTCCTACAATTTAAATCCGGACCCGACCATAGAAAAGCAGAACACAATCTTTCAACCTCCTTGATACAACTACTAGGAAGTCTAAAAGTTGCCATCCAAAAATTAACAAAGCTTGTAATCACAGACTTGATTAGTTGAAGTCTACCAGCATAAGATAAAAATCGGCCAGTCCAAGAACCAATTTTCTTCCTAATCTTTTCAATTAGTGGCATGTAGTCAACAACTGTCTTGTTCTTAATTAAAAGCGGGAGGCCAAGATAACATACCGAGAGTTTTCCAGAAGCAAAGGGGAAATGACTGAGAATATCATCCTGTTTTTGAATAGAAATCCCAGCAAGAAAAAAGGTAGACTTCTCCATACTTATTTTAAGCCCAGACATCCTATCAAAAGCGTCAAAAACATTCAGAATCTCCTCAATGGAACGCTTAGTACCATCCACAAAAAGCATCAAGTCGTCAGCAAAACACAGATGAGTCAACTCTATGTTCTTACACTTTGGATGAAACCCAATCTTTCCCTTTTTTGCCGCTTCATCTAACGACCTCGACAAAACATTCATACAAACCACAAACAGGTATGGAGAAAGAGAACAACCTTGACGTTGTCCCCTTTTACTTTGAAAGTAGACCGCAAGCTCTCCATTCACTTGGACTGAAAAGGATGCAGTAGTGATACAGAGGGTGATCTAATGTATGAACCTTTCCGAGATTCCAAGAGCTCGTAAAGTGTTAAGCAAGAAGGGCCATTGCACCGAATCAAACGCTTTGGAGATATCAATTTTCATAGCACATCGGGGAGAGACCGTCTCTTTGTGATAATCTTTCACCAGCTTTGTAGCTAGTATCACATTTTTCATTAATAACCTCTCTTTAATAAATGCAGATTGGTTCCAGGATATACACTTAGGACGGATACCTTTTAATCTATTGGCAAGGATCTTTGAAATCAGCTTATACAGGACATTACAGCAGAATATGGGCATGTAGTTCTTCATCTCCTTAGCTTCATTTTTCTTCGGGATTAAAGCCAATATGGTTGAATTAAGATTTTTTGGTAAGAAACCTTTGAGGAAGAAGGACTGAACTGCCACAATAATATATTCACCAATTACTCCCCATGACTCTTTAAAAAAATCAATGGTATAACCATCAGGGCCTGGAGCCTTTCTCCCTGGCATCTTGAATAAAACATTCTTAATTTCCTCTCGAGAGACATCCTTCATCAAGTTTCCACAGTCTATTTCACTACACTGGAACCCCAAAAGGTCTTTTAGTCTTTCCATTGTCGAACCTTCAAATTCAGGAGGCTGAACAGACATGAATGTTTCAAAAAAAGAAGCAGCTTCATCCTTAATCTCCTCCTTAGTCTGCGCAATACTATCATCCGATCGTTGAATCTCGTGAATCGAATTACGAATTTCCCTTGTTTTAGCAGCATTATGGAAAGCTCTATTATTCCCATCCCAACATCCAACCAATGAAGTTTAGACTTCTGCTTCAAGTAATCTTCCTCTAGATCAGCAAGACGCTGCCAAATCATATAAGCTCTACCCTCCTCCTTCATACTCTCAGCATTCGGATTATTCAATGTTACCAATTGTTACGCACAAAGATATTGGTGTGCTTCTTTTTTTCTCCTTCAAAATTCTCCTAGCTTTAGCTTACTAAGTGATCTAAGAGGATGCTTCAGAGACTTCAAACGCTTAGTAAGAAGAAACATTGCTGACGTAGAATGAAAAAGCTTCGCCTGCCTTTCCAAAACTCTTCGATCAACGGGATAAACTCTCGCATTTTGGTAAGAGCATTAGTGAATTTGAAAGGCTTCCTTTTCTTCTCATTATCCTTCTCAAAATGAATTCTACCACGCAGATGATCAGAGCAACCCCCTGCTTCAAACAAACAATAAGCCTTGAACCTATTCAACCACTCTTCATTAATCAAGACTCTGTCAAGCCTCTTACAAATCAACCCTTCATCTCTCTTGTTACACCACGTATATAAGGGACCATGAAATCCCATATCCATTAAACGACAAAAATTAGCCACCTCCTGAAACTCCCTCATACCCACCAAAGACCGAGGCGAACTACCAAAATCAGAATGCTCATTAACTTCTAAAATCTCATTAAAGTCTCCTAAAATCATCTACTTTTTCTTCCTCATAAGTAAAGACTCTTGATGACTTTTAATATCTTCCCATAAACTCCTTCTTTTTTCAACCGTATTTTAAGCATAAACAAAAGAACAAATAAATTCTTCCATCTCCCCCGGCAATAAGACTGAAACAGAGATCAACTGGTCGCTCTTAAACACCGGAGTAACTCTCACTGAAGGATCCCACACCACCCATAATCTACCCAGACGGTGATGCTTATAGTTGACCATAAAATCTCAATCCTTAAAAACCCTTGTAACTATCTTCCAAGCTTTATTTTCCTTCACTCTTGTTTCAATCAACCCTCCAAAAAGTAGAAGATTATTCTTTACCCATCTTCTAACTACATCTTGTTTAGTTGTTTTGTTGAAACCCCTCACATTCCAGAAGAACCCAACCATCAGTGATTTTTGGTGGAACCCCTATCTGAAACAATTTTATGATTCGTTTTGGACTGTCGAGGAAGAACTTGCCTCCTCCCCCTCATGTTTTTCTCCTTAATAGTTTCCTCAGTCCTCATTTGGTATTCCTTTGCTTCTTTAGGAAAATCCTCTTCAGTCTCTTCCCCCTCTTCGTTTTCACATTCATCACCATTCTCATCTTTATTTCGTAGAGCATCATACCTTGATGGAGTTGCAATGATCATTTGACCAAACTTCAGATCATGTGATTTAGGATTTCTTCCTGCCTTCTCAACCGATACTGATCTCCAGTCATTTTCCTCTGAATCCTTCTTTTCTACAACTTCGTTCTGAATCTCAGTCTCATTAGTTCCATCCTTATCACCCACAGTTTTATTACCCTCCTCTGCAATCACTATAACCTCCATAGAAGATCCACTAGAATCCCCTCCAGAAACAACATTAAGATCCTTCTCTTATAACTCTACACCACTTTGATAATTTCCTTACCATTTCCTTACAGAAAGTATCATAGTGACCACATTTCCCACAATTCACACACTTTGGTGGTAACCACGGATATGTGAACTTCACTGTTGTAGATTTCCCTTAAATGGTATAGTTAATCTTCTTCGGCAAATTCTTCTTCGGCAAATATTTCTTCAAATCAGCCAGAACTAATACCTTTGTAACTTCGAAATCTTTACAAGCCACAGTTTCTGGATGAAGATGATCCGGAACTTCTGCAGCGCTTGTGATGAAACTTAGATCTGCCATGAGTACATACTCATTGGCACGTTTGTCACATGAACCCATAGAGAAATGAGCTCCGCCTTTGATTCATCTTCCTTCGAAGACCAATTTGAAAAAACCATCGGAACACCTGCAATTTTCCAAACTCCACGCCTAATAATCTTGTTTCTGATCTTCTCATTTGTGATTCTGATTCTCATCGTGTTAGCATCCATTTCATACACATCCAGTTTCTGATTCTTCTCACCAAATGCCCATATCTTGTTCACAATCATGTGTACCTTTGCAACGTGGGGAACTGTTTCCAGAAACCTCGCGATTACAAAGTCATCCCACAATGGATCCGCCTTCTCGATGACTTCCGATTGAACTTCTACTGATTTTTCCCCTTCTGATTCTGAGATCTCAAAAACATACTTCTGCAGAACGTGTTTCCCCTTCGTCGTCTTGACCCATGGATTCGAAGATTGATTTATCGGTGGTGGTTCATCCGTCGGAATCCCCCCAGATCCATCCCGGCTGCCTGTAAAGCAGCAGAGATCGTGAACTCTCGATCGCTTATCTCGTCGCCCGAATCGCCTAATTTTGCTTAGCAAAACGGTGCGTTTTCTTTGTAAAAAGACGTAGTCCTTATTCATGTACATCATTATGATAAACTACATTACACTTTTAAGATTATGCACATATACACTATAAAGAACTATCCACATGTATGACTTTTGCTTATAGAAAACAACATATTTAGCTAAATTATAACTTAAATGATCTTTTTATTCTCTTTCTCCATCAAGTCACGAGTATAACTCTTAATTTATCGATGCTAACCTTGTTAAAGACATAATCATCAACACTATCTTTCTTCAATCCTCATACACCTTCTCTAACTCTTCTCTTGGCATTCAAAGTTTAGCGTATATTTCTTCTAGTAGCTGCATTATGATTCAATCTTAGATTCTGTCTTTTTCAGCTCCCTCTGAATACAGAATAATTTGCCTCAAGTTTTTTTCTGGCTTTTGCTTCACTTTCCATCTGCTGACCAAGTAATTCAGCTTGAAATCGTATCTTTTTTATAGTGGCCTATACAAAACTATCTCCATCAAACAAATAATACAATGACAAAGAATCTGTCCATCAGTGATCAAACAAATATACATATACATAGATCCCCTTGTTGGTCTTTATAACAAATTAATATTATTCCAGATTAAAGCACCAGCACATAAGTATTGCAAAAAGATTAGAATTTTATAACAACTTAATATCAATTTCATGAAAATTTGCAATTTTATAATAAGCTAATACCTTTGAGATCCGGAGGAGGTGGTGAAGAAGCATAATAAGCATTTTTTTTTTGACATCACATAATAAGCAACTTATTTGTTGCTTCTTACAAAGAAGACAAACCAAAGTCATTATCACAAGCAAAGTGACTCATCCGGAACCAACCACAAAAAAAAGGAGTAACTCACTTATATTTGAGATAGCTTCTAAAGTGCCCATGAATTTTTGTAGATCATCTGCCAAGTGAGTATTGGCTTCTTCTGGTCACACGAATCACAGCTATGATCCATCTCTCTGTGTTCTCCAGTAGTATCTTTTTCTATTTTTCCTTTGGCTGAGTTCATCTGCATAAAATACAACAGATATCTTGCTAAACCTTTTTGGAATAGCTGTGATGGGAACAAAACAACAACGCAGTCTTGATCACACACTTAGCCCCATAGAGGAGGTAACCTGTCAGAAGTAATAGGAGCATTCACATGGCCTTCACTGTTTATCTGAGCATGGAACCAAAACACACAAGAAATTCACTGAACATGCATTGAGAATGAAAAGGATTTACAAAACAGTTCACGTTCAAAACTTCACTGTGAACATTTTTTAATAAAGAAAAAATAACAGTCACTAGATGTCACTGAGTGTAACAAAACTCCAACTAACCTTCTTAGCTTCGATTATAAACTAATAAGTAAATAAAGCAGAAGCTCCAAATCTCACAACTCGTAGAAAGAAACATCCTAGGTCCCACATACTTTTGTCTTATTGCCTACCAACTAACTTAATTCTATATTATTATTGCTAAAACTCTGTTCGTTTCTTTATCTCAGCATGTCATAATCTAGAGATCTCCATCAAGAAGCTGCTTCTCTCTTTCCACAAACTCTCATCAGCCACACATAAATTACATCTTATCTTTGGAAGATTCAAACTCATGTTCATCAAATGGGTTCAAATCTATTCCCAGAAGGCCTCCTCTCAACCCGTTGATACCAAAGAAGAAGAAACAATCCAATGCATTGAAGGCTGTGATCAATGCAGTTAAGAACCTCAGTTCCAAATCCATTAAATCCACTCCATCAGGGATATTACCAAGGAGCCTTTCTCGGCGGCTATCATCATCCAAGAACAAAGCTGAAAACACAGCAGGCATCACCACCATCGTTCGAGTCAAAGACATCGTACGTTGGAGCTCCTCCAAGGACCTGGTGGTGCATGAAGAAGACATATCACGTTTAGAACCGTCTCCACGTCATCATTACACAGCCAAGACAACCACGGGATCCTCCTCCACCACCAGCGGCGCATCCTCCAGCAGCTGGTGCGACTCAGACTTTACAGCAGAGCTTTTACCGTCATCATCATGGGGAGGAGGTAACGTTGCAAAAGAGGAAGGTGGTGAAAACTACAAGTTACCATGTGTCGGCGAAGATTCTTGCACAGCAATAACAGACGCCGACACTGTAGTGGGACCCGAGGTAATAAGAATAATACTATATTAAGAAATATAAACTAATCACAGAGTTTAAACTAGTACATGCATAAATAGAAGAGAAAACAGAATCAAATCATATTTAACAAATAAATAAAGTTAATTATGAGATCTTATGTGTTGACTTTGCTTCAACCGTACGGTAAGGTCGCCCATGCTGTCTCTAAATGCACGTGCAGCTGTTCGGTAATGAAAAAGAAAATTCACATGAAGACAAAACAGAAGCTGTCTTTGTCTTTCTTTGCTAGATACATAGAGAGTAGACATGCATTAACATTAAACACAAATGAAGTTACAGTGATCATGACCATGACTAACATGTGTACAACTAATAGTAGTTGGATGATTTTGCCTAATATGCAATGATCATGACCATGACTTACAGTGTGAAGAGGAGCAGAACAGTCCAGTCTCAGTTCTTGAGATACAACATGACGAAGCATCAGACTCTTCTTTCAGTCAATGCCTTGATAACGTGGAAAGTGCGTTTACTTTTCCTTCATTTCAATCAAAGAAAGTTTGTTTCTTATAGTTATATTAGGTCTCTTTAAGTTTTAAAACACACGTACGCTGTGTTTAATGGTCGTGGCAGGAACCAAGCAAAAGCTCATGGAAACGATTCAAAGGTTTGAGAATTTGGCCAACATTAGTCCTTTCAATCTGGACGAGTGGGAGGATGAAAGTTGTGTCACAGAGATTGAAGATGAAGAAGACACTGATGATGAGGTTGAAGAGAAGGCAGCTGAGCTATGGGAACGAGTCAAAGAAAGACATGCCATTTGGATCCACGAAGAACATCTGATAATGGACTATTTCAGAGATGAACTGATGATGCAAAGAAGGAACGAAACTCATCAACACTTTGAGGAGCAATTGGTGGTGGAGGCAAAAAGATGGTTAGAGGGACAGAGAGTATCAGAGCTTGAATGTGGAACAGGTGAGCAGAGGAGACAAGCATGTGCTAGAGAGATTGAAAGATTGGACTGGAATGATAAACGGATGGAGGAAGAGCATGAAGAGGTGGCTATGCAGGTTGAAGATGGACTCTTCAGCATGTTAATGAGTGAAACTTTGAATGCATTCTTCGAGTAACCTGAACAAAGAAACAAGTGGTTAGCCTCCAACATGCTTTGCCAACAAGATTCTGAAGCATAAGAAACCTGTGAAAGGAGATAGATGCAGCAGTTCTATCACACTCACTCAGGTTAACTTGAAGTTTAAGCTTAGGGCAGAAACAGTTTTGATTAGGGCTTGAGTTAAGCCCCACTTTTTTGATCTACTTCTGTAAGAATAAAACAAACAAATAATAATACAATGTACATTAAAGCATATGGCTGTTCTTTCTTTTGTTTTCAATTTCTCAAGGATGTTATTAATATTACAGACATGAACAAATAGTTTCAGAGATTCAATAAAAAGAAAAAAACAGAGCAAGAGAAATACAAGCATGCATTTTGACGAGTTTTCCTTCTTAATAACTCTCCTCCTTACTGAGGATTGAACTTGACTGTTTCACGATATATAAGCTCCTTGATGTTCTCTTCTGACAAAGAAGGTTGTTCGAAATCGAAATTGAACGGCCTCACACACACCGGTTCCTCGTTTATATCGTGCAGCGGCGCCAAATATGGGTGGCACAACGCCTCATCAACTGAAACAATAACCATGCTCAGAAGCGCAATAATAAAACAAAGAAGAAACAGATATAACGTATCTCACCTGTGATGCGTCTGCTTGGATCAAAGACGAGCATTTTCTCAAGCAAATCGGCAGCACCAGCTGACATGTTTGGGAATCTAGCAGCAAAGTTCTGTCTTGGGTACTGGGGAAGCTGTTTAACGTATCTCCTCGCGTTGTCACTCCTTAAGAACCCCAAGCTTGAATCATCAGGTGATCCTATAAGCTGCTTTCACACAGCGAGTCATGAACAAATTGCAGATGATACCATTAAGTGATGAAACTAGGTTAGATTCGATAGATTACCTCAGTGATGAGCCTAAGCTGATGAACATAATCTTTACCGGGAAACAAGGGCTCTCTTGTCACTGTTTCACCGAGAATACAACCGACAGACCAGATATCGATTGCTGCTGTGTACTCTGAGCAGTTAAGGAGCAACTCTGGAGCTCGGTACCAGCGTGTAACAACGTACTCAGTCATGAAGTCAGTCTCGGATTTGGTCCTCGCGAGCCCGAAATCACCAAGCTTTAGATCACAGTTTGCATTCAGGAGCATATTGCTGGGCTTTAAATCTCGGTGCAACACATTAGCTGAGTGAACGTACTTGAGCCCACGCAACAACTGGTACAAGAAGAACTGCAGAAAAGGAAAAAAAATGAAACTAGTTCTGAAATGGTTAAACAAACCAGGTGAATAAATCTACCTTATAAGTACCAAGTAATACTAAATTAAACTATTACTTTGACCAATCCTTATAAACCTTAACACAAGAACATATATGGATTGCTCTCTAGCTCTCTTAACCAATGAAGTTGTAAACTAGAAACATAAGTTTTCATCTTCTAACACAAAAGGAAGGACACACATGGTGGTATGCATACATACCCGACAATGATCATCGGTTAAGGGTTGGGATGAGCGAATAATCTGGTGAAGATCAGTATCCATAAGCTCATAAACAATGTAAACATCGTTGAAGTTCTCTCTCAGGGGTGGTCTTATTATATCCTTTACAGCAATAACCTGCGGATTATACAATATATAAGATTCAATATATAGCTATTTTTTGACAAGAAATGATAACTGAAAGATGAATATACATTCTCGTGATCCATGTGCTTGAGGAGCTTAATCTCTCTAAGAGTTCTCTTGGCGTCGATGATGTTGTCAAAGGCGTTACCGATCTTCTTGATAGCAACTTCCTCTCCAGTCTCCGAGTTTGTAGCAGCGCTGAACATAGACAGACATCAAAAGAAATAAACTTTCAAAAACCCTAATCCTCAAAATTCGAGTATGAATACAACTTTGATTACTAAGAACAATCATCAACAAAGTAAACCAATACTCAAACAAATCATGAAGAACAATACAAGTTTCATAGATCCGGAAAAGAGAAATCAATCGAAGAGATCTCACCAGACGATACCGTAAGCGCCTCTACCGATGGGGCGAAGAGGAGGAACGTACTTTCTAGTAACCTCGAAGATGTTTCCATAGACATTGTACTGAACGTAGCCACCACCGTGAGTAGGGAGTCCTTTCGTGCTCTGATCAGCAGAGCCACCACCACCACCGAAACAGTTCTCCGCCGACATAGCTTGCTAAAAAAAATCGAATTCAATCGAACCCAAGTCACACGCACACTGAAATTGAGGGAGACAGAGAGGCTCTTTCTAAAAGGGAAGAAGCAAATGAAGAAGGAGGAGATGTGTGTGGGGTGTTGTTGACATTTCTCACGAATACGTGTGGACCTTCTTTTTTCTGAAGAACCGATGGCTCTTCTCTCGGGCGACCCGTGACCCGAAACGGGTTTTAGTCTTCTTCTTCTTTTTTTCCTTTTTTAAGTCAACTTCATTTTTTTTTATTCTTTTCTAGGTAGGTATCATAGGTAGGCTGGAATTGTATAGTCTATGATTACACTCCCATTATTCTGATGATATTAAAGAATTTAACAAGTAAATGGACTTCATATGGGAATGTTCCGTATTTGCTAAGCATTTTTTTTTTTTTTTAAAAACCAAACCATTCTCGAAGTCAGTTGTTTGGATACGAATTGGTTTCATTAGAGGTGTAGAAGTCCATGTCATGGCTGCCAAACTATTTGACTTGTGTGACATTATTTCCCTATGACTTATGAAAAAAGCAATTTTAATATCTCCATGGTTAACGAGTATTCCATGTGTGTTCATTCGGTAAATGAGTTCCATCATATATAGCAGTAGGTGATTTCTTACTTCAGACTAAGGGCCCTCAGATTAAACACATTTAATTCTTAAAAAATTTCAATTACACACATTTTCACATTTTATAATACCGTTATTCAAGTTTACCACCACTCATTAGACATTTTCAAAAATATTTTTTTCACTAAAATGCAAAAAAACTTTTATATATTTAGCTTTTTTATATATAATAAATAATAAAATCTTAAATTCTTAACTCTAAACCTTCAAAAGCATAAATTCTAAACCCTAACCCCTAAATCCTAAACCCTACCCTAAACCTTAAACCTTAAACCCTAACTATCAAACCCAAAATTCAAAACCTTAAATCCTTAATTCTAAATCCTTAATTCTAAACCCTAAAATCTAAACTCTAAACCTTAAATTCTAAACCCTAAATTCTTAATTCTAAACCCTAAACTCTAAACCTTAAATTCTATACCTTAAACCTTAAATTTTAAATCCTAAATCTTAAATTCTAAACCCTAATCCATCAAAATCCTATTAAAACAATTATATTTAATTAGTTAGAGATGTAATAGTATTTTACCTATAAGTTTTAATAATAAAGTTGGTTAGTGTAAACTTGAAAAATGGTATCTTGAAATGTTTATTTTTGGCAATTTCCTTTAATTTTAGAAATTCTTTTGGATGTGTAATAAAAAATATGTTTACTTAGGTAATATAAATAACCAAATTAGTTCTTAAACTATTCGAACTTACATCAAAATAACATTTTTATTAACTGACAAGCCCCACAAAAAAAATCATATACAGGTGATGATATTAATGTGAAAATCTGATGCAGATACAAGTTAAATGACGCCATGTGGGAGTGTTCATACTGCCAAGGATTTTAAAACACAAAACTCTTTCTCCTTGTTTAAGGACGACTTGGTGTTGAGCTAAATAGGTATACAAGTCAATTCTCGGTTTCCTAGTCAAATTGGCTGCCAAACTAGACTAACTAGTCCACTCAAGAACATATGTGACATTTTATTCCAAAACGTCTCGTCAAAAATGATTTCTGAATATAATGGCATTTCCATTAACTGAAAAACCCACAAACATCTGTTACAGACAGGTGTGGTGATGATATTATAGTCCATTTGACATCACCTACATTTCTAGTTTAGATTAATAACACTTTAATCACCCCAAAAAAGAGGTAAAGTGATGGTGTCTTGTCATCATTTGATGTTAAATAATCCCTAGGAAGACACTATTGAATCTTCTTGATTTCAACCCAAACTTTTTTAAGAAGAAGCCTTGCCAAAGATCTGCCACTGAAGTCCACATCATGAAAACGGAGAAACTAATAGGAGAGAAACAGAAGAATCAGAAATGATCATATCAAAAAAGTGGTCCATGCCTAAATGTTTTCTTTTCACCTAACAGTCAAAAGATACTGAGCGTAGAAGTGTTATGAATCCCGCACAACAGACGAGCTTATACGGAGTTAGTCTGTTTTCTTGTCCTGTCCATCTATGGCTCGAAGCCTCTCTAC
>JABAYD010044951.1:0-19431 GCA_014822095.1 Diplotaxis tenuifolia | reverse complement strand
ATTTGTGAGGGAGATTATCTCGTTTTTTTAATCGTTGTAAATGCTTAATTTTGCACGATTGCTGGTTTACTAACCTACTTAAATCTAATAATTAGAACGAATCTCTATTATTATCTTCAGCCAAACATACTTAGTTCAACTGGTGAAACGTTGTTTCAACCAGCTTAAATACAATGTAACTTTTGAGGATGAGAGCGTTTCCCCTAGTCAAGTATATGTTATAGTTGTTGGTCCAAGAAAATATATGAACTATAAAAGTTGAGGATTTAACGGAAAAGGAATCATTAGTATTCTAATACTTTGATTGATTAGTAGCTTAGTTTATATATAGTATCGTGTTGCTTAAGATACCAAAAAGACACATCCATCGACATCTATATTTGTTTGAGTATATAAATATTGACGAAAAATCCACATATCCTTCCTTGACTTTGATACCCTTTCCTTCTACTATAAATAGGCTATACTCATGATCCTCTAATTATGCACACAACCTTTTCATAAACCAAACAACAAAAGAACATAAACTTTTAGTTTCATCAAAGAGGAAGCTTCCCCAGAAATGGAGCTGGACCTTGATCTCTCTCTTTCACCTCATGCTAATTCTTCAAATTTCGGGTTCGGCTTCGACCTCAACAAGCATTGCGTCATGGAGAGTGTTGCGTCTTGTCTGAATACCAAAAAAACTAGTTTTGGGTTGGAGAATATGGAAGAAGATTGTCATGTTCCAAAACCACGTTGGTTTACTCTGAATAGCCAGTCAGATGAGGAAGATGAAGATCCTTTGGAATCCGACTCTTCTATTGTTTACGAGTGAGTAACAAACTATATATTTGATAATTAGGTTAAACTAAGTATGTTTATTTGTAGTGAGTTACTTATAAGTTCCTTAGAGTCTTATGTTGTGTAGTTAGTACGAAATCAAGGAGGTCACATTATAATTCATAAAAATATTTAATTAAATTTTTATAGCGAGGAGGAAAATTTCGAAGTCGTGGGATGGCCACCAGTAAAGTCATGTTTGACAAAGTATCTTAATTATCGTCAACATAATCGTAATCACTCATATCACCGTCATGGTAGGAGGAACAACATATCTAATCAACCGGCTACCATTGAAAGTGGCACCTCATCGAGATCATCAATGTATGTTAAGGTGAAGATGGATGGTGTGGCAATAACAAGAAAGGTGGACATCAAGCTTTTCAACTCTTACGAGTCTCTCACGAACTCCTTGATCACCATGTTTAGTCAATGTGAGTGGTAATTTAATTATGCATAGTGTATTAAAACGTAAGCAAACTCCTAAACATATAAACAAATGATAACATAGCATATAACTTCTCAAGAGTTCTGTATATTGAATATAGTTCTGTTTTGTCAGACCTAGACGCTGATAGAGAAGATACAAACTACAAATTCACCTTCCAGGGTAAAGAGGGTGACTCGCTATTACCAGGGGACGTTCCATGGAAGTATGTTTACTTCTCTATCTATTTAAATCAATATATAGTTCAAGAAAATGGGATTTTCAGTAAAACAAGTTTTCTTTCTTTTTTTTTCTTATCAATATCCAAATTCTTGATTTGGTTTTTGCAGGATCTTTGCTGAATCTGTTCATCGAATATCAATAACTAGAGATTGTATGTGTCCATATACAAGACTTCTGTTTTAAAGATTACAAAAAGCAAGGCGACTACTATTTTTGTAATTAAAATGTCTATTTGATTACATTTCCACTCGAATTATGTCTCCTGTATTCTCCTAGTATCCAGATCATTGGTTTAGTTATTTTTATCACTTATCAAGAATCATGGCTTTTTTTTTTGTAACATATCAAGAATCATGTCTAAACATGCATGGGAAGGTAAAGAAATTTCCTTTATAAGAGGATTTAGTGAATCACTACGGATCAGGTTCGGAAACTCAATGGGCTTTTTTAGATACTAGATCGATCCCTCATGGGCATTCCAAATTGAAAATCTTATAAACTCTGTTTGATTGAAAAAACTACTAAAAAATAAAAGAATGAGGAACATAAAATGCGATGGATGTGGAAACCATGGTATCAGTTCTCTTGACTGGTTTGGTATCGGCATGTTACTTTGAACTGATTGGTTTGAATATCCGAAACCTCTTAACATTGATCAGAGGATGAATCCAAAATCATAATTTTGAACAAATCAAAATGGGATAAAATAAGCATGAATAAACAAAAAAAAACGAAATGACATTGAAGATGATAAGATTGGCATGAGGCTTATTAGATTTACATACTTCGAATATAAGGCTGACTGATGATCCTAGATTTGCATTGTGATATAACGTGCCTCCACGAAAACCATTTCTTCCCACCGTATTATATATATATATATATATAGGTAATGCTGAATGATCGAAGCAAAACAGGGAAAAAATCTACTTTAATTTACATCAAGGAAGCGTGTAGTCAAGGAGCAAGCTTTTCTGATTTCTAAAAACAAGTTGCAATTAATTATTTAAAGAAAAATAATGTATCCTAATTTTGCAAAAACAAAGATAAAAATGAAATGAAATGTTGGTCAAATTAATATCTTTTTAATAATACAAGGAGATTCATATAGTAAAAGAAACAGCTGTAAAAACAAATTATTATTATTTCTTCAAAACGTTGATTTCTTTTTGCTTTTTCACAAAACATTATCATTAACAAAGTTCAGACCAGAGAGTCTCAGACAAAACGGCTCCGTTAGTTCCGGTTACTAAAATCATCGCACCTTCTCTAGATCGACGGCTATCATAAATCCACGTCATCCTCAACTCAATCTCTCTTTAAAATCTCTCTCCCTCTGTCTCAAAGCCACTTCATCTTGGACTCGTTCGATGGATCTAACACCCCAAACAAGTCGTATTTAAGATCTTCTCCTTCTCCATAGATCTCAGATCCCGATCCCGCCTCCTCCGCCGAGAAATATCATTTCCTCCACCGGAGTGACACATCGTTTCTACCTCCCTACCTAACTAATCCCTCTCCCCTCAGATCTAGCGAAAGAAAGGTATTTTTCAATTTTTCGTAACGATCTTCGCTGATTAAACTCGAATCTCCTTCAATTTCTCAACGAACTTGCTCTGTTTTTTTTTTTCTTCATTCTGCTCTGTTTTTGTTTGAAGAGTTGACTCAAAAAAACCATGGCGTTGAGCATACGCAAAGCGATCGGTGTGGTGAAGGACCAGACAAGCATCAGCATAGCCAAAGTGGCGAGCAACATAGCTCCAGAGCTGGAAGTCGCGATCGTCAAAGCCACAAGCCACGACGACGACCAGTCAACAGAGAAGTACATCCGCGAGATCCTCAGCCTCACATCCCTCTCCCGCGGCTACGTCCACACCTGCGTCACCTCCGTCTCTCGCCGTCTCACCAAGACTCGCGACTGGATCGTCGCTCTCAAGGCCCTGATGCTAGTCCACCGTCTCCTCAACGATGGCGACCCTCTTTTCCAGGAGGAGATCCTCTACGCGACCAGACGAGGTACGAGGATCCTCAACATGTCGGATTTTCGCGACGAGGCGCATTCTAGCTCGTGGGATCACTCTGCTTTCGTTAGGACGTATGCTAGTTACTTGGATCAGAGGCTTGAGTTGGCTTTGTTTGAGAGGAAAGGGAAGAATGGTGGGAGTAGTAGTAGTCACCAGAGTAATGGTGAGTTTAGAGATGATTTTCGATCTCCGCCGCAGCCGCCGAGGGGTTATGATTATGAGAATGGTTACGGTATGCCTAAGAAGTCTCGCTCTTTTGGAGATGTGAGTGAGATTGGTGGAGGGAAAGATGTTGTGACTTCTTTAAGAGACATGCCACCTGAGAAGATTTTTGGGAAAATGGGTCATTTACAGAGGCTGCTTGACCGGTTCTTGTCTTCTCGACCAACCGGTTTAGCTAAAAGCAGTAGGATGATCTTGGTCGCGATGTATCCCATTGTGAAAGAGAGTTTTAGGCTGTATGCTGATATCTGCGAGGTTTTAGCTGTCTTGCTTGACAAGTTTTTCGAGATGGAGTATACGGATTGTGTTAAGGCCTTTGATGCTTACGCTAGTGCGGCTAAACAGATTGATGAGCTCATTGCGTTTTACCATTGGTGTAAGGATACAGGTGTGGCGAGATCGTCGGAGTATCCTGAGGTTCAGAGGATTACGAGTAAGTTGTTGGAGACGCTTGAGGAGTTTGTGAGGGATAGAGCTAAGAGGGGGAAGAGTCCTGAGAGGAAGGAGATTGAAGCTCCTCCTCCTCCGGCTCCTGTGGAGGAGCCAGTGGAGGATATGAATGAGATCAAAGCGCTTCCTCCTCCAGAGGACTACACTCCACCACCTCCACCACCTCCACCAAAGCCAGAGCCGAAACCGGAGCCGCCGCAAGATCTTGTTGACCTGAGGGAGGATGGTGTTAGTGCTGATGACCAAGGGAACAAGTTCGCTCTTGCTCTTTTCGCTGGTCCTGCTAGTAGTAACGGAAAATGGGAAGCGTTCTCCTCTGATAACTCCGAGGTGACATCAGCTTGGCAGAATCCAGCAGCTGAACAAGGTAAGGCTGATTGGGAACTTGCTTTGGTGGAAACAGCTAGTAACCTTGAGCATCAGAAAGCCGCAATGGGCGGTGGTTTAGACCCGTTGCTGCTCAACGGTATGTACGATCAAGGAGCCGTTAGGCAACACGTGAGCACCTCGGAGCTAACAGGTGGAAGTTCAAGCAGTGTAGCGCTACCTTTACCGAGTAAGACCAACAGCAATATGTTAGCACTCCCTGCACCTGATGGAACAGTTCAGAAAGTGAACCAAGACCCGTTCGCGGCTTCACTAACGATCCCACCTCCTTCGTATGTGCAAATGGCTGAGATGGACAAGAAGCAGTATCTATTGACTCAGGAGCAGCAGTTATGGCAGCAGTATCAGCAAGAAGGGATGAGAGGTCAAGCTAGTTTGGCTAAGATGAGTCCTGCCCCCAACGGAATACCTTATGGGATGCCACCGGTTAATGGGATGGGACAGCCACCGATGGGGTATTACTACAACAACCCTTACTGATTTCGTTTGGCTTTTGTTCTTTTTTTTTATAAATATATATATTCTCCAACCAATACACAGATGGTACTCATATTTCTTGTGTTATAATCCGGTTGCTTCCTGTATTCTTTCCGGTTATGAGTTTGCTTGAACTTGTGAGACTTTTTTCTCTTTTGAGTTTGATTGATAATGTCAATTTAAACTTTTTTTTTCTTGAATGGTTTTACTTATGCCTATTGTAAAACATTGTATTCTTCTGAGATCGCCTGGTTATCGTTGCCCGTTGGGTTTGGGTTCGGTGAAGCTAACTAGTAGCGATTGGTAAATGTAATTTGTCTTTCCGTTTTATTTGATGATCTGTACGTTATCACGTGACTAAACTTGTTTGTCATATTTGTGTTGGCTTGTAATCAAACAGGCTACATGCATAACCATGTTCTCTTGTATATCAGTTTTCCTGCTAAATAAACTGCTCTTTTCAGTTGTGAGTGGAACAAATGAAAACAAATATATTCTGAATACTAAAACAAATCAGTAACAAAAGCTACTAGATGGTGTTGAACCGGTGGTGCTTCGCAGAGGGGGGCTTTCGCAGAGGGGGGCGGTCAAGTCGAGGTAGCTTGAGACGCGTGGCGTTTCGCGGACGAAGACTGCAATACGCGGTTTGGGCCTCCTTGCCTCTTGGCCTGCTAGAAGCAGTACGAGTTTGTTTGAGTTGGGTCTGGGCGCTAGGCCCGTTTAATATGTCGTCTGTTTGGGACTTTGTTGGTGGGCTTAAGACTTATATGGGTTTGGGCTATAGTCTTGTAATACGTGGGTTCGTCCCCTTTTTTAATTTAAAATCCTTGACGGAAAAAAAAAACAAAAGCTACTAGATTAAACAACTTGGCAACATTTGGACTTAGCTGTGTCCTTCACATGGATAATTTCATTACCACTTGCTCTATTGAACGGCAGAAGCTAGTGAAGAACCAAAACAAAAGCTTATTTCATTCATCCATTACATTGATTCGCTGATTCTTACTTTCAGTTGCAAATTTATGAGGATGAGATTCAAGTTTGACTCACACACCTTGAAAGGACAATGATAGACTAGGTTTTTTTCCCAGCTACCACAGTACCACTAAGTTACAGTTATTTCTTTGCTGTGTAAACAAAAAAAAACTAAAACTACATCTACATTTACAACAATGTCATCAGAGAACCATTCATGCAGCACAGGCCGAGTCATTGAACAACACAGTTCTAGCCATACTCATCAAAGGCCCAAGAGCCTCAGGAGAAAACTTCCTAGCGAACAGAAACGGATCACTCCGCTTAATCACTGACCAATCCGAACCGTTGATTCCATCCTCACCATATCTCGGTCTAGTGTTCCTCAGCCGCAAGATCAGCTCAGGCACCACTTCTTCCGCCTCGTACATCCGCGGGTGACTTCCGTCGTTGAAGCTCCAGTCCACGTGAGTGAGAGTGGCGGGAACACAACCACGCGGGTCCCTCATATTAAGAAGCGTAGGAAAGTAAGTCTCGTCGGGATAGCAGGAGTATTCCCACACGCACGTTTTGTTAAACTTCTCCCAGATACGTCGATCACGCGCCACAAAACGCGCGTGTTTCCGCTTCAGAACCCAGAACTGAGACCCGATCCGATGATCATCCAATTTAACCTCCGGCAGCATCGCGATGGGCCCGCGCGCGGCCCATCTATCGAACTGCAACGGCTCGTCTTTGAGTATCTCGATGAAGCTCCGGTTAGACGAGACCAACGTCTTGTATGTGAAGTCAAAGGAGTGAATTGGTACGCAAGAAGGCGAGAAGAGAGCAAACATGTAGTTTTGTGGATCGTCGAGAAGCGCGTGAGCTATTAACCGACGCGCTGCCGCGGCGAGAGTGGGTGAGTTTCGTTTCGTGGGTTTTGAGTGAATGACCCGATTCTCAAACACGCCCGAGAACGGCGGGTCGTACTCTCGGGTCGGGTCTGCGTGAACGTATACATTGTAGAGTTCGTTGGAGATTCCGTTAAAGAACGTTTCCCATAAAGGCGCGAACGGAAGAGGCGTCGTCGTTAGAAACATAAAAGCCAACTTCCGGGTCGAACACGGAGAAGGCATGTTCGGGTTAACCCGGGAAGCGAGTCGAAGAAGCAGTCCATCGTCTTTAGGAATCGGTGGTCGAAGTCGAACCACCGGAGAAGAAGCGTGTGCATTTCGTGAGTAAACAACGGCGGTGATTTCTCGCCGGACTGTGAAGATGACAGCAACCGGAAGACAAAGAAACAAAGCGCAGAAGAGAGGAAACAATGTTGGAGACAGCATATCTCTCGCCGGAGAATTAGAACTAGCTGCCACTTTCATTTTGTAGAAAGGGACAACGCGTATGTAAGATGCTATAATACGAACACCGGTGATTTTAAATTTGTTTTTTATTTTGGAGTGAGAGAGTGGGATTTGCGTGCAAATTCCTTGCTTGTTCATGAATGCATGTTACTACATTAACAAGTTACATATTAAATCTTGATTAGTAATTACAGAAATATTCAATTCAATGGCATTTCGTATTTGGCATTTATGACTTTAATCAAAAAAGATTATTGTTTTCGAATCCTTATTTAGTATGCTTTCATATAAGGTTTCGAATCCTCCTGTTATATTGTTTTGTGCTTGAAAGTTAGAATCCATATTTTTCTGGTTTTTGTTCATGACAAACATTTGTTTCTTTTCTAAATAGTAAAACACCTACTATATAGAGGCTACATTCAATCTACAAAAACACATGAATGAAAATCACAAAATTAGTAATCTTTTAAAAAAGTTAAGTTATTGGAATTTGTTTAGATAGTTTAATTTTATATTTATTTGATTAAGATCTTATGCTATAAAGTTCTATAAAATTAATTAAATTTGTTAGTTATAATTATTATACATTTATTAAATTTTAATTTTGTTTTTATTTAAAATCTAGCTATTCGTTTTTATGTTGAAATATCTGAATTACATAAATTTATTTATTTTATCATCTTTTAAAAATATATTAATATAATTTTTTATAATACATAATTATTAATCATCTAAAAGTAAATGTACTTTAAAATCCAGTTATTTATTTTTATTATGTTAAAAAAGCTTAATTGTACCTAAAAACAAATCTTTGTTTTCTTAGATTTCTAGCATTTTTTCATGTTAGTTTTTGTATTTTGTTTTAGAGATTTTTATATAATAGCGATTTGCATGTTCCATGAACACGCTTCTCTTATATATACACACACATATATATATGTATGTATTAAAATTTACATCCTTATATTTATTTAAAATATAATAGAAAGGTTACATATAATTAACCAGTAATTTATGTTCAGTGAGAAAAAAAAAAATATTAACAATTAATTTACATAAAACTAATTTAAATTTATGTACGAATATTTTTCAAAAACTTATCAATAAAAAAACTTAATTTTAATATTTAATTTTTTAAAATTTATAATATATCGGTATTTTTTTTATTAAAATATGGTATATTCTTAATAATTTTAATAGCAAGCCAAGTTTTTTAAAATAGTAAATATATTTAAAAATAAAGAAATAATTCATAAAATTTAAGAAAACAAATATATAAAATAATTCAAAATTAAAAAAGACTAAAATCAAGAACCAAAAATTAAAATCTAAAAGCATCAATCATGTTTTTCGAAAATCTATACTGCAAAGTTAAAACTAAAACTGAAAAATCGAAATCTAAAAAGTAAAAAACTAAAACATAAAAACAAAAGTCTAAAACCATTTAAACAATCATTACCTTTGTTTTCCTTTTGCCACTAATAATCTGAATTTGTTCACTGCCATTTCTCCCCAAAATAGATGGTGTGATTGGTGTTCTCTAGAGCACCATGTATTTCTAAAGCACTAAATTCACAGCAATCAAACTTTAATGATATTTTAAAAATTACAATTTCTAAAATAATCTACAGTTCTACAAGTGCTTTCTAAAGCTAATTATTCAAAACATTTTTTTAAGCTTTCTATAAAATCTACAGCAATAAAATTTAAATTGAGCAAAAATTTTAAAATTACAGCAATTACCAATTGAACCCAGAATATCAATTATTTTTGGTCAACATGATAATACATACTATATGGTTAATCCCTTATTCATTTCTTGTGCTTGTCAGTTTGCTATATAAGCATAGGCCACACACACTAGTTTGATTGTACCCTACCACTCTCGTTGATTAGAGTTAATGGGAGTCATAAATATTAGATTCTGGGCAGGTTCATTTCTTACACGTGGTACTATAAAAACCGTTGGATAGTAGACATCTAAATGACATCACGTGCCTGCATGGATTTGCGTAATCGATCCGTATTTTAAGAAACGTTTTCGTCTCGAACGCAACGGAGCTTTTGCTGGATACGACGCTAACGTATTGTGTACTACCCACGTGGCCTGCATGCATCAGATGGGCCTTTAAACCTTACTTATTGGGCCTTGCTTCCATTATCGACGACGCACGGTTTCAGTTTTGGGTCTTTAATAAAATACTCAGTAACGATCTGCGCAAGGCGCTAAATATGTATAGAAAATTTAATTTACTTTTAAATTCATTATTTTCCACATTTACTAAGAAAATATACAAAATATAAATGCAAATCATATGTATGTATTAAGTGATTGTGTTACAATCCTGTTTCTTCTTGCATTGTTTCCGGTCATGACTCTGCTTGGAACGTGTGAGTTTTAATAAAGTCATCTAAACATTTTTCTTGAATATGTAAAACATTAAATTCTTATGAGATCGCTTGGTTATCTTTGCCCGTTTGGTTTGAGTTGGGTGAAGATAGCGAGTTGCGATTGGTAAATGTACTTATCTTTCTGTTTGATAATCTGCTTTTGTTTAGTTATCAAATAGGCTATAGGCATACTTCATTCATGTTCTCTTGTATATCACTTTCCCTGCTAAATAAACCACTCTTTTTCAATGGTGAATGAAACGAATGAAAATAAATATAGTCTGAATACTAAAACAAACCGCAACTAAAGCCACTATAGATCAAACGTATTGTAAACACGGATAATTCCATTGGCATTTGCTCCATATAACAAGACAAGCTGATGAAGAACATGAAGCTTAATGCATTAATCCATTACATTCGAAGATTCTTAATGTCAGTTGCAAATTTACGAGGATGAGATTGAAGTTTGACTCGCACACCTTGAAAGGACAATGATAGACTAGGTTTGTTTCCCAGCTACCACAGTACCACTAAGTTACAGTTATTTCTTTGCTGGTGAACAGAAACGGATCACTCCGCTTAATCGCTGACCAATCCGAACCGTTGATTCCATCTTCACCGTATTTCGGTTTAGTATTCCTCAGCCACAAGATCAGCTCAGGCACCACTTCCTCCGCCTCATACATCCTCGGGTGCCCTCCGTCGTTGACGGTCCAGTCCACGTGAGTAAGCGTAGCTGGGACACACCCACGTGGATCCTTCATATTAATAAGTGTCGAAAAGTAATTTTCATCAGGAAAGCACGAGCCTTCCCACACACACGTCTTATTAAACTTCTCCCAGATACGTTGATCACGCGCCACAAAACGCGCGTGCTTCCTTTTCAAAACCCAGAACTGTGACCCTATCCGAAAATCAACAAACTTCACCTCCGGCAGCATCGCGATGGGCCCGCGCGCGGCCCATCTATCGAACTGCAACGGCTCGTCTTTGAGTATCTCGATGAAGCTCCGGTTAGACGAGACCAACGTCTTGTATGTGAAGTCAAAGGAGTGAATTGGTACGCAAGAAGGTGACAAGAGAGCAAACATGTAGTTTTGTGGATCGTGGAGAAGCGCGTGAGCTATTAACCGACGCGCCGCAGCGGCGAGAGTGGGTGTGTTCCGTTCTGAAGGCTTCGAGTGAATGACCCGATTCTCAAACACGCCCGAGAACGGCGGGTCGTACTCCCGGGTCGGGTCTGCGTGAACGTAGACATTGTAAAGCTCCTTGGAGCTTCCGTTGAAGAAAACTTCCCACAGAGGCGCAAACGGAAGAGGCGTCGTCGTTAGATACATAAAAGCCAACTTCCGGATCGACCCGGGAGAAGGCTGGTTCGGGTTAACCCGGGAAGCGAGTCGGAGAAGCAGTTTATCGACCTTTGGAATCGGCTGTCGCAAACGAACCACCGGAGGAGAAGCGTCGTGTACATTTCGTGAGTAGAGAGAGAAGAGGGTGAGAGAGCGGAAACCAAACTCCGGCGATACTACGGCGGTGATTTCTCGCTGGACTGTGAAGATGACGGCAACGGGAAGACAGAGGAATAAAACGCAGAAGAGAGGAAACAACGTCCGTGACAGCATATCTCTTGTCGGAGAATTAAAACCAGCCGCCACTTTCATTCTGTTAGAGAGATCAATTCGTAAGAGTAAGATACTATGAACATCAGTGGTATTTTTTTTTATATTTTTTCTCTAGAGTTGGTGTAACTTGTATGTTCATCAATATATCTTACATTAAGAAATAATATATTTAGTTTTGACCTTTGAGTACAAACTAAGGAAATACTCCATTCAATTCAACGGCATTCATATTTGGAATTTATAACTATATAATATATTAGCAAATAGGCTGCAAAATATACAATTATAAGTATATAGTAAATAACGTGAATATAAAAAGATGACCTGCATAAATTTTTTGGTCGTACGATGTTTTTTACTTTGCACTTTCAGTTACCAAATATGATGGATAAAAACATCTGGTACGATAATGTCAAACATTTATAATATTAACATATAGATATATAAATACCATTTATAATAGTAATATATAAATATAAATCCTCAATGTATGACAATTCTGAATATATGCATAATTACATAACTAAATTATGGAATAAATCTAGTCAAGGCTCACGCATAAGTTTGATTATTTCATATATTTGTGATGTAAATGTCAAAATTTGTATGATACATGGCAGAGATTTACCATGCACACCAATAACTCCCCTTTTAATTTATTATCATATTCGATCTCTATATATTTCAAAAATAATAGCACTTTAATGGTATGACTCTCACATATATCAAAGAAAAAATCATACATAACAATTTTATCATTCCAATACATTAAGTATTATTTTAAAAAAGTTTAGTATCATTTAAACATATATTAAGTATATTTTTTAAAGCGTCAGTATCATTTAAACATATATTCACCGGTGTGTTACAAAAAAATTGTATATACAATGCATAGCACCGGTTTGTTTTATATCACAAACTATGCATAATGTTTTACTAACTAATAATCAAACTAATATTCTTATATACTTTTAATTCAAACAAAATTCTATGCATTAAAACTTGTACATAGTAAACATCAGCATGGTTTAGTTTAGCTCATAAAGATTTCATTAGAAGTTGTTGCATCAGCTAAAATTTATATTACTCATTTATGTTTATTGACCAAAAGATGACGTTTAGTGAAATGAAAAATGTGTCTATTTTATTTTATAGAATCTATACAATTATTTGAAAAGTAAATTTGATTGGTTATTGTATTTTCCATAATTTTAGATAGTTTTACTTATTTTCATATTTTCATGATTTTACTAATGCATGATTAATTATTATTCTTAATGAATAATTAGATTTACTAATATACAATTAACTATAAATTAATATATAATCAACCTTAATTGATTGGATGAATATCACTATCTAAAAAAATTTATATTAATAAACCATAAATTAAAATTAAACTAATATATAATTGGCCATTAAGTAAAAATATATTTTATAGATTTAATAATAATCATTATTTAAAAATATTTTATATCATGTCATAAAATATTTACTAACATTAATGAACCACTGTATTTGTTAATATATAATTAAACATAAATTAAAATAAATTTCAATGATTTGATAATCATTGCTGTATAAAATATTTTATGCAGTGTTTGTTCAAAATTATAGTTTACATTAGATATTTTTATAAAGTTTAAATTATGAAAGATAAATTTCTATATATATATTGTATATAATATTAATATATATATTTAATGTTTTCAAATTTATCTTACTCAGTAAAAGATAATTTCATTATATTTACAAATTTTGTCATATGTAAAAAAAAATATTTTTAATTTATTATTAAATATTTCAAAGACATTAAAGTTTTTTAAATTTATGCTACGTGATAATAATGTATATATATATTACGATAAAAATTATAATTATAAAGAATTTATTGTTTTATTTTTATGAAATATTTTGAATGTATATCATTAATTTATTATAGTTTTATTTCAAATGATAATATATTTATATTAAATATTTGTAAAATTATTATGTATGTACGTGCGGATGAAACACCTAATTTCATATTAATTTGGGAGGCTATAATTTATTTAAAACATCTTATCAATCAGATAGGCCAAAGACACTGTCTATTGTATTTGAATACAATAGTGTAAATATAGGTTGGACCAATGGGACTAATGTAACTAATCTAGCTAAAAATAAAAGTTATAAAAGCATACCGAGGATGTATAAAAGAATGACACATCATTATAATGGTATTGATGTAAATAAACTACAAATTTAAGATTACTCTTCTAAATTGCTTCTTTATTTATAAGAAATGGATACTTCTGTTTTTGAATCTCTTTTCTATAACGCTCTTAGCTTTTTGTTGCCACAAATTCTCTTAATTTGTTCCGAAAATAGGATATGTAATTATGTTTGGTCAACACCCAGCATAATAGTACGTCTACGACTCTACAATATGACTTTTCTTGTACTTGTCCTGTCAGTTTGCTATATAATCTAGCTAACTCATAGACCAGCAAAGAAAGGCAACATCTAAAGTAGTCATAAATATTCGATTATGTTCGTAGTCTCGCACGTGTGACAATAGAACCGTTGGTTAGTACTCTCTAAATTAACTCACGTGGCTGCATGGATTTTCGTAAGCGATCCTATTTTTAAGAAATGTCTTCGTCTCGAACGCAACAGAGCTTTGCACGACAACTTTGAACAAAAAAAAGATAGATTGCACGAGTTGACCATACTGTGTATCCACCTGACAAACATGCATCATATTGGGCCTTCAAACCTGACTTTTTGGGCCTTGCTTCCAATAACGGCGACGTAAGCTGGTTTCAGTTTGGGTCATGAATTGAATATATTCAGAGCTATAATATTTGGTCACCTCAGTGATCTTATTTTGTTTTGTGGTTGTCAAATTCAGGAATTTTATATCTTTTGTCGACATCGTGAGTTGTTTCAGTGTCAGAGATTAAACTATAGCGAAAGGTTCGAGGTGGTAAGTACGAAAGCTATGCTTTTTACTTCAACCAAACAATTAATCTTGTAAAGTTTCTTTATGGATATGTACTTGTTACTCTTTTTTTTTTTGGATCAAAGTACTTGTTACTCTTTTTAGTTTATTTTCTTCCTTGAGAAAGCAATTACAGCCAAAGCTTCAAAATGCATTGCATCATAATCAATACTGAAAGCGATATGTTAGGATTCAAATTTCTATAAAGACGTAAAATGTCTTACAATACTATAAATCTCAACCGCAATATTATAGTGAATTAAAACGTTTTGGGCATCTAATATTTTAGTCTTCCGAATAACATACAGATACGAAATAAAGCTTTACATGCAATATTTGGTTCTTATTAACATATAATTTTGGTAAAAAAAACATAATAATTTTGGTGAATGCTTTGTTTTCATTATCTCTGGAAAAGGGATAACCTAAAAGAAATTATTGGACTGCAACCCTATAGAGACTAGACTATAGAGAGTAGGCCGGACCATAAAAATCATAAAAAACGGAGTAAACCGGAACGAACCGGACCAACTGACAAGACACTCTCTCTCTCTCCCACACTGATATTATTGAGTTGAGTTGAGTAGTGATAGGAGAGGGGAAGCAAAACAATCTAACTTTGTCTTTTTCTCTCTCTTTCTCTCTCATAGGATCTTAAGAGAAAGTGGTGGGGGACAACTCAAGATGCCGAGGCCAGGGCCAAGACCGTACGAGTGCATAAGAAGAGCTTGGCACAGTGACAGACACCAACCCATGAGGGGTTTGCTCATCCAAGAGATTTTCAGGTCATCTTCTCTCTCTCTATCTCTAAGAAGTGAGCATGTGTCCTTTCTCTGTTATCTTCAGCTCAATTGTTCTATTTTTTTTGGGTAGGATTGTTTGTGAGATTCACAGCCAAACCACCAAGAACACTGAATGGCAAGAGAAGCTCCCTGTTGTTGTCTTGAGAGCTGAAGAAATCATCTACTCCAAAGCCAATTCTGAGGTTCTTTTCCTTTTCTTTTTCTTTTTAGCATTTTAATTTTTCAACAAAAAAAAAAAATCTCGAAATTTAAAAAGACTGTTTCTCAACAGTAATCCCTCTTCAGTTATTGTGGAACAGAGAAGTAGTTCATGAACAGTGAGATTGATACAGTCTTTTTTTTACTTGAGATGTTCTGCTCCATCTCATAAAGAACATTAGAACTAATGCCACTGTATCTATACTTGATTAATAGATTTGTAAGTAAAGTGTCCAAGTTTGTTGAGTCTTGACTCTTGACTATATATTTGATTACTATATTTAGGCTGAGTATATGGACATGAATACCCTTTTAGACCGTACAAACGACGCAATTAACACCATAATCCGACTCGATGAGACCACTGAAACAGGGGAGTTTCTCCAGCCTTGTATTGAAGGTATACATTCTGAGTTATTATAGTTCTCTTGATTCTTATTCTTGTCTCATATGTTAATGAGAATAGTCTTTGTTCTTTATTCTGTTTCTGTAGCTGCTTTGCACTTGGGTTGCACGCCAAGGAAAGCTTCAAGAAGCCAACGCAACATAAACCCTAGATGTTACCTTAGCCAAGACTCAACTAACTTGGACAACGTTTTGTCGCCACAATACCAAGCCTTCATGAAACCGAACAACTTTGGTCTAAAGAATCTTCCTGTTATGACTTTCCACAGCGACGTTCAAGAGAAGCGGGTGGAAAGATGTGCTGTCTCAAAGTACTCAAGCTACCCTTTGTGCTATTCGTTTAAGGTTCCTTATTTGCCAAGCTCTAACAATGTCACTGACTTGTGCAAGTCCAGCAAGAACAGCAGACCTGTGAGTGTGAAACATGAAACAAATGGGATTACTACCTTTGGTGGGTGTGATCTATCTCTGCGCTTAGGCCCTCTTGAAGATATCAGATCTCCTAGTCAAAAACGGTGTAAGATAAGCAGCAGTATCATCAACAACAACAAAAGCTGAGAAATGGGTTTTGATTAGCTAGTCTTGTATTAGAGAATGTGTCTTAGTTTGCTGTTTTAGTTTCTCTTTATGTTTTAGGTATGTAAATGGAGAGAGAGATAATGATGGAAACAGAGTAGTCTTCTTCTTCTTTTTTGTCGTTCATTAATCTTTGAATCAGTAATCTACGTACTTTTTAATAGCATCAAAAACTACATATCTATTTTCTCAGACAGATGCTACATAAGATATTCGTAAGACGAGATCTTATTGAAAAAGTTGTGACAGGGAGCTTGCTTCAGCTAACGTTGGTTATATATTGAAGGCCCATTTAGTTGTTCCATACTCTATTTGGGCCTAATTAACTTTTTTTCTGGTAACTATTTCACCACAAATTATATGCGGGTTGTTTCACTAAAACCGTTTTAGTGAAAACTAAGAAAGTCATTCCTGGCTTTAAATTATTTGATTCCCATGCATATTCTTATGCTTTCATGTAAGTATGTAACAGATCTACTTTATGTGATGTTATATGATACGTTGGGTGTTATGGTTGGTTGGACTTATAACATAAAATAAGTTTCGACTTGAGAGGTACACACTACAAGAAATCTCATGCCCTACTACTACATGCAGACTGGAATATGAATCTAAAAAAAAAAAATTGGTGCAAAATATATCTCAACAACCAAATCTCTTGAATCTTTACGAATATATATTTTGATTTTACAGATGCACTTGTACATATAATAACATAGAATAAAGGCGAGATATTTCCCTGTTGTAAAACCATTTAACTGATTACAAATTCAGTAGCATAATTCAACTAATTTTTTGACAGCTTGAAAGACCTCGTCAATTTTAAACTTCACCTAATACGAATCTTTGATCTCAAGATTTCTTTCTATCAGCATTATTCCAAGCAATCCACCATTGAAAAAACTTGCAAAGTAAGATTAAAAAACGGCTATGCTTTGTGTAATCTACTAATCTCCTCACAAAAGTAACTTCTCATTGGATTTTGAGTGAGGCTTTTCTTTCTCATTGCCCAACCTTGTCCAATGTCCATTATTATATAGATAACCTTGTCTAGTATAATTTATGTCTTACCTAAAAGTTGATCCAAGTGGGTTTAAATTACTTAGATTGGTGACCAATTGACTCTCTACGTATTGGTTTGACAAGAAATGACCGGTTCTCATTGATGTTAATTATTATTATTTTTGGAATTAAGCGATCCATTATTGATCAATTGAGTATTATAGTACTAGTTTCTAGGTTTATAAAAAAGAAAAAGCAGAGCGAAATCTCAGTTGTACGTTGACGGCTACCACGTTTATTGATATCAAATGTGAGCATTCGTATGATTGTAGTGGAAGAGACATGACGAACTATACCGATATGCAAGATAAAAGTTATATATATGTGATTTGTTAAGATAAGATTTGCTTATTCTTGTTAACGCACATGCCTACACACATATTATTGTAGGCATCTGTAAAATCATGATATGTAAACATATGATAGGTATTTAGATAGATAAAACATATGTACGCATGAAAGAGCTACGTTGTTATGTAATAGATTAATTAAAGAACATATATATACGATTCTTGTGTTATTTTTTCTTCTTTTACATCTGGTGCTATATGATTAAACCCTGAGAGTACCTAAAACGCAGATATTTTAAACCACTAATGAGACCATCAGACCATACAACTTTTACTGTTTAATATCAAATAGTTGACCCGAAAAGATATATTGCTTTTGACTACTCTTTAGTCTTTGATAAAAAGATCAACTTCTAGTTCTCCATGCATTCCTTTGTCGTAAAACTTTTATAAGAAGATCGACGAATAATCACAAAACAACAAGAATATATAATTGTCTTTTTGAAAACGAATAGGTGAAATCAAACATGGTTTAGAATACGTACACGATATCGTGATATAATTTCGTATGAGCCAACAAATGAGGCGAGCGATATGTCACGTTGACGTACCACGAACAAGATTTAGTTTCTTACAAACCACCTAATTGTCTGATCAAAAAAATGATAATATAATATCCGGAACCATATATATACAAACGCTAAAAAGCATCTTATTCTTCTTATTAATAGCTATTCCATTAAGATCTTTTGGCCACCTCTTTTTTTCTGTGGAAAGGCAAAGTAATGTGAACTAGTCTCTTTGATTTATGTAATAAGACAAATTAATCTCCATTTTCATAAAAGTAGCTCTGTGTTCACATATTCTTTACTCTACGAACCCGAAATGTAACAAAATTTCGCTTATTTCATATTGTAATATCTTTTACGAACATTTACAACATTTTTGCTTTCAGTTTTTTATGTTATCATACTCATATTGACGTTATCTATTTAAAACGATAAATTCAATAAGTTATAGGATGGATATATATTATATATCAACATATCAACGAGAAACTAATTAATTTCACATGTGCTCATAAGTAAAATAACTTATGGAACTGGAAATAAAGGATTTCTAGAATATGGAAAATGAAGCTATGACATATATTTATTGATTGTGGATATATATAAATGCAGATGGCAGAAGTACATATCCAGTAGACATACATAATAGCGATAAAAAGATAATGGAAGATGCATGTTTGAGAAAGTTGCATTTAAGGTTTACTTAAAGACCTATGGTGCTGTCACTTTTTAGGCCACATCGAATTGTATCACTATGATCCATTTCTATTGCGTAGCTGTTTATTAGTATTTATTTTCCAATAATTTATTAGTTTATAATTTGATGCTTGTCATTTCTCATTAGTATTGAAATGCTATGGAGGTATAATATGCTTGGCGATTCGCCAACTCATTTCAGAATACTTTATAACTTTGGGATTTGAATGGGAGTAGATGATTGCGGGTCATTAAAACCAAAGCTAACTCCCCAACCACATTTCATTTGAGCAGTTAATTTGATGTAACGTTTTAATGAAAACCTTACTCTTATTATATTTGTTCCGGAGGATCTGTGGAATCAAGAGTTGAATATTTATCTAGCTACTCTAGCATTTATATCAACAAATAAATAAACAAATTTCATGTCAAAAATTCCACATGATTGACTTGGTTTACAGAG
>JABAYD010044946.1:0-15138 GCA_014822095.1 Diplotaxis tenuifolia | reverse complement strand
GATAAAGACTCAAAAACACTTTATAAAACATTGTTAAAATGTGCCAAAAATACCATATATCAGATATTGATAGTGATTATGAAGATAATGAAGGTTCTCCTACACCTGTGACTGAATCTCATACAGCCTTAGACACAAATCTTACCGATGTGGAGACGCCGGTTCTAGTAACAAGCACGTCTGAGCCTCAGGGTAGAGGACATCGTAAAAAGTATGCTTCCACACGACTTAAAGATTATGTTGTTCAGACAGTAACTACGAAACAACCCTCCTCTCTCTCAACAACAACACTCGCCCCTCAGCAATCCTCAGGTACGAAGTATCCTATTTGTAATTTTGTTTCATGTGATCGCTTTTCACAGAAACACTTGGACTTTGTGATGGCTCTCTCGGTAACTATGGAACCATGATCCTTTATGGAAGCTATGAAAGATGAGAGATGGGGTGTTGCGGACGATTCTGAGATAACATGTTGGAGAAACAAAACACATGGCGGCTTGAGCATTTACCTCCAGGGAAAAAGGCACTTGGATGTAAATGGATTTTTACAATAAAATATAAAGCGGATGGTACGATAGAACGGTATAAAGCTCGGCTGGTCGTAATGGGAAATCACCAAAAAGAAGGAATAGATTATACGGAAACGTTTGCACCGGTGGCGAAGATGACAACAGTTCGTCTTTTTCTTGATATTGCGGCTAAAGAAGATCAAGAAGTGCATCAAAGGGATGTTTACAATACGTTTTTGCATGGTGATTTACAGGAAGAAGTATACATGAAGTTGCCACCGGGGTTCAGAGATAAAGGAGAGACACGTGTGTAGACTTCAAAAGTCATTGTATGGTTTGAAACAGGCACCACGGTGTTGGTTCGCAAAGCTGCCACATGCTCTACGAGCATATGGATTTACGCAGTCACGGTCTGATCACTCGTTCTTCGTTTATCATAAGAAAGGAATTCGGCTGCGTATACTGATCTATGTTGATGACTTGATAATCTCTGGCACATTGTCTCAAGATATTCAACGGTTTAAAGATTACTTGTCAACCTGTTTTAATATGGAAGATCTTGGACAAGTTAAGTATTTTTGGGGTTTGGAAGTTGCAAGGAGTAAGGAGGGCATCTATATTTGCCAAAGGAAATATGCGTCTGATATAGTAACTAAGTGGGTCTTCTCGGGTGTCGTCCAGCGGGATCTCCTATTGATCAAAATCACAAACTTGCGAAATCAGACAGCGCCTATCTTGCTGATCCAGAAACATACTGACGTCTGGTGGGACGTCTCATATACTTGGGAGCTAGTAGACCTGATCTTGCCTATTCTATTCATATTCTCTCGCAATTTATGAATAAACCACTGGCTGGCTGCACTCAAAGTGGTTCGTTACCTGAAGGCAACGATAGGACAAGGAATTTTACTACGTGCTGGTTCGCCGAAACACTTGACCGGATGGTGTGACTCTGATTGGGGAGGATGTCCCCTGACCCGACGTTCGCTTACGGGCTGGATAGTACAGTTTGGTGACTCACCAATTTCGTAGAGAACGCAGAAACAAGATACGGTTTCAAGATCTTCCGCAGAGGCTGAATACAGAGCAATGGCGGATTTGACAGCAGAACTTCGTGGACCGAGGAATCTATTGTCTAAGTTCGGCATTAGTCATGAAAAGCCAATGACGATAATGTGTGATAGTAAACCAGCCATACACATTAGTAACAATGCAGTTTTTCATGAGAGAACTAAACATGTGGAATCCGATTGCTATTTTGTTCGTGATGACATTATTCGAGGGTATGTGAAGCCATTTCATGTGGCCTCCAAAGATCAACTGGCTGATATACTAACGAAGGCATTGGAGAAGGAGTTTGATGTTTTTCTTCTCAAGTTAGACATTCAAAATTCGTATGCTCCAACTTGAGCGGAGGTATTGAGATATGTTAAGATCCCATATATGTTGAGTTGTATCTTTTTTTTTTTTTTTGGAACACATTTTTTAAAAAGAAATGCACCAGCCGGGATCGAACCCGGGTCTGTACCGTGGCAGGTTAAATGCGCATAACGTTTATTATGTTAATTTTCTTATAAAGTCGAGATGATCTTTGTATATATATGAGGGCTTGTTAACGCCTAAAGGAATAAGAGAAACATTATTGAAACCTAGAGTTTGTCATGAAACGAGGTTAAATGCGCATAACGTTTTTTTTTTCTGCTGTTCGACAGATAAATGCGTATAACGTCTTTTTAACGAGTTTCCGAACATGAAGTATATCTGACTCGGGTTAAACACCAGTCACACAACAAATAGACTTTAAGGAATTATTTTTCATATGTTTAATTGACCTTACACTTTTTCCTTTATCATAGATACTACCTTTTTCCAAGAAAATCTGATCTTCCCCACCCACATTTATCAGATGATCAACACCCACTAATGACCAATCCACTTATGTAAGCTCTCTTTTGCAAATACTATAGACACATTTCTAGATATATAAAAACGAACTAATCAATTAGTAATTATTTTTTTCATTCTAAACACATATGAAAGAAACCAAAATATATAGTCTAGTTATTTTTTCAACCATCTTGATTCAAATACGAATAATATATGTTGCTGAAATAACAAAAATAAGTATTGAATATAAGCTAATTAAAAAACTGGTGTAAATGTTGACAAAAAAAAACTGGTGTAAATATTTTAAGAAACTGAACAATTATTTGAAATATATATATATAAAAAACAACTGAAATCTACTAAATCTATACTCTCATGTGTAAAAATATGAATGGAACTGAACTAGGTTCAAGATTATTCTGGAATCCAAAAATAAAAAGATTTTCTTACTAAAAAGAATCGAGTCTGTTTCATTAGAGAAGACAATCGAAGCAGTTTTAGTTAATAAACAAATAAGATGCTCAGTGTCCAAAATTAGCAATTGTCTTATAACACATTCTTACATGTCCTCTAAATAAAACCAGAGGCTCATGTAGCTACCAATCACGAACCTCTCCTTTGAATTAAAACTTTTGGATTTTGAATCTTTTTACAGGTTTTGAAACCTTAATCGTTTTATTCAACCTTCGCCTTTGTCAAAGGTTTGGTTGATTCCGTGTTTTTTTTTCTCCCCCTGCCTTGCAGTCACAAGGCGGTGAGGGAGAAAAGGTATAACTCAATCAATGAAGGGTATGGAAGTTAAAGCGGGGATGAGTATAATTTGTAACGCACGCTATTCATTAGGTCTATTGATTTTGTTATCATCAATTCTTTTTCTTTGCAACGGCCAAGATTATGGAACGCCGACAGAAGACGGAGCTGGAGGAGGCGAACCACCGCCTGAGATGGCTCATTGTAACGGTATTTTCATGAGCTATAGCTTCGGCAGCCGCGAAAGAGAGTACCCTCACGTCAAGAACGTGACCGCACAATCTTGGGCGTTTAAAGCGACTGCGATGATTGTAAACGCGGGTAATGAAGAGCTCAAGGGATGGCAAATGTTTATAGGGTTTCGCCACAAGGAACTGATCGTTTCTGCGACTGGTGCCGCTCCAATGGACGGTGATTATCCTCTGGACGCTAGCAACGGAACCACGTTCGTTGGATCGCCAAACACAGATTTGAAAACCTCTATCGAAACCGCAGGTGATTTCACTCAGATATCGACCAATATCGAAATCACTGGGACTCTTTTTGGGGTTGCAAAGTCGGTCATGCCCATGCCAAAAACTCTTAAGCTCATCAACGACGGTTGGGAATGTCCTGCGGCCAAGAGAAAAGGTTAGCTTCATTGTTTGCATTAAACACAACTAATTGCTTACATTTTAGAAACACACATTTCATTTTTTTCTTGCCAAATATGTGATTTCAAATAAATATGAGAAGAGTATGTGTGTTATAAAAATATTAAAACAAAGAAGAGTTAACGATGTAAACAGAATTGAGATATCACGTAATATTACATTTGCAATTTATAAAATATGTTTTGATAAAATATTAAATTTTGATTTTTATTGTTTTCATTACACAGGAGGAAATATGAACGTTTGTTGCAAGAGAAACCCTAAATTCAAGGTCAAGACCGGACCAAAGACCAAATTTGCACGGAGAAGGTACGGTGACCTGAACATAGTTTACGATGTTCTGCAATCATTCGGCAGTAACTACTTAGCCCAAGTGACCATCGACAACGATAGTCCACTCGGGAGATTGGACCGTTGGAACCTGACTTGGGAATGGATGAGAGGAGAGTTTATAAACACGATGAGAGGAGCTTACACTCACAAGAGAGATCCATCTGAATGTCTTTACAGCAAAGCTGGTCAGTATTACAAAGACTTAGATTTCTCTCAGGTCATGAACTGCCAGAAGAAGCCAGCTATTTCTGATTTGCCTCCTGAGAAGAAGGACGATAACGTGACGGGGAAGTTACCTTACTGTTGCAAAAACGGAACTCTTCTGCCACCTAGTATGGATCCTTGGAAAGCTAGATCTATGTTTCAGTTACAGGTAATTAATCTTGTCGATAAAAACATAGGTATGGGTGGGCGTTCCGATACTTTTTTGGGTCTATTCGAATTTCAAAGTTAGATATTTAAATCTCGTTTCGTTATTTACAAATTTCGGTTCAGTTCATTTTGGATTTTTGGTTCGGGTTTGGATATCCATTTAAATGACATAAAATTTTCAAAATCTAAAATATAGTTTAAAATCCTCAAAATCCAAATAAAATAATATTAGACATATAAATTTGAATAACATATGTTAAATACCTTCTATGTTTTGAATATTCTTAGCATATGTAATGAAATCGCAGAGAGTTAAAGGTTTTGAAGTTCTGTTTTGTATTGTGTTCTCACTTGGTTAGGTTTTCAAGTTGCCTCCTGACCAAAACAGAACAGCTCTATACCCACCTCAGCATTGGAAGATCGATGGAGTTCTCAACCCTCAGTACAGATGCGGGCCACCGGTTCGGGTTGACCCGTCGCCATTCCCGGATTCCAGCGGTGTACCGGCTATAACCTATGCCATAGCCAGCTGGCAAATTGTATGCAACATAACCAAACCCAAAGCTCAGGCCTCAAGATGTTGCGTCTCTTTCTCTGCCTATTACAACAACTCTGCAGTTCCTTGCAACACATGCGCTTGTGGATGCAATGACATCGACACCGACACGTGCAATGCCGACCGTAACCCGCTACTCCTCCCTCCAGACGCCCTCCTAGTCCCGTTCGAGAACCGAACCCTAAAAGCTAAAGCATGGGCCAAACAAAACCACATGCCAATACCCAAGAAACTCCCTTGCCCTGATAACTGTGGAGTTAGTATTAACTGGCACGTTAACACTGATTACATGGACGGTTGGACCGCTAGGTTAACCGTTTTCAACTGGAGAGATTTCGCGTTTGAGAATTGGTTTGTAGCGGTTGATATGGGTAAAGCAGGTCCAGGGTATGAAAACGTTTACTCCTTTAACGGCACACGTGTTCCACCGAATAATAGAACCGTTATGTTCCAAGGCTTGCCTGGTATGAACTACCTTGCGGGTCAAGTTAACGGAACCAATCCACCAAGAGACCCTGCCGTGCCAGGGAAGCAACAGTCTGTTATTTCCTTCAAAAAAAGGAACATTAATGGACTGAATATACCAGGAGGACACGGTTTTCCGACAAAACTTTTCTTCAACGGAGAAGAATGTGCGCTTCCAAAACATTTCCCAAAGAAGAGTTCAGGACATAGACGTGGTATCAGTGTCTTGATGTCACTTGTTTTTGCGGCTTTTGCACTAATGATGGTTTAATTACTAAAGAAGTAACTAAAGTTAGTGTTATTTTTGACTTATAAAGATTGGTGCTGTGCTGAAAAAAGGAAGGATCAAAAGGAGAAGATGTGGAGAGATCTTTGTAATATGATTGATCTACATTAAAAATGGACATGTATTAATACTTTGTTTGGTCTTATATAAGTGTTCATGTGGATGTTGTTCTCTGCTAATCCCAAAATCTCAGAACAATGTCGGCTGTTTTTTTGACATGAAAAAAGATCTTAGTCTTTTGATTTGGAGTTTTTTTATTTATTTCAAGTCTCTCTCTCTTTGGTAACAAAAGCAAAGATGCGGAAGCAAAGAACAAAAGCTATTGAGAGAAGGAAGTCACGTGAGATTCGAAAACTAAAACACTTCTTGAAAGCAATGCTTTGCTTAGAATCTGAGAAAGATAATAAAAAGCTTCTCTGCAACATTTCCTCAAATGCCTCACCTTTATATAAACTAAAACATCTCTCATCGTGTCTCATCAACGCCTATAACACACTAAATTCACATACATCTCTCCATCACATCTTAAAAAAATGGTTCTAAACTTCAAGAACATGATGCTACGTGGGTTCGGTCTTATGTGTCTGTTCATGATCGTTAACAAAGCCTACGCTAGAGAATTTGCGGTAGGTGGTGCAAAAGGGTGGACCGTCCCTTCAGGCTCTCAAGTTTACAGTCAATGGGCAGAACAGAGCAGATTCCAAATCGGCGACGCTCTACGTAAGTTACTACTTTTAACCATATAATCATAGGTTTCTTTCACATGTGAAACACTAAAACATGTATACAACTGCAGTGTTCGTCTACCAACCAAACCAAGATTCAGTGCTCCAAGTCACAAGAGACGCTTACGACAGCTGCAACACAGATGCACCAACCGCTAAATTCTCAGCGGAAACAAAGAAAACTGCAAGAAAAACGAGAAGCTTGTGGTCATTGTCATGGCTGACAGAAACAACAACAACACATCATCATCACCACCTTCTCCAGCTCCTGGTTCCTCATCAACACTGCCTTCTCCAGCTCCAGCTCCTTCAGGAGAGTCCCCTCCTTCTCCACCACCAATGACAGGAACTTTTGAGTCCCCAGCACCTACACCTACTACTACAGAAACCCCAAACAACGCAGCTTCTCCTACATCTTCTTCCTTTGTTGCTGCTCTTCTTGGAGCTACCTTTGCTTCCACTCTATTCCTACACTAACAAGTTTCTCTTTTGCCTCTGTGTTCACTCTTGATGTCAATTGGTGTTTGTTGCTTGATTTATAAACATTTGTTTTACATGTAAATGAATAAAAGTTCAACTTGTGTGTATTATTTCCAACAAACATAACCAAACTAAGATAGTGTCAAACAAAATTTCCTTCTCTTTTCTGAGTTTCTCTGTAGGAACAGCTGTTTCAAAATGGTTCTTCTATGGTGTTATAAATTAATGGTAAACTCTAACCTTCAGTCACCAGTCAAAAGTTTTTCCCCAGCTCAACCTTCTTGACCAGTCTTATTGTATTGTGGAAAATCGAATCGAGTATACCCGCAACCTGAAAACAATATCAACATTAAAACCACTATTGAATCTATGAGAGTATGACGAAGAAAAATTAATTGATATTGAGAATATACTAACCGTGAAAACACCACCAATAATGGCGCAAAGGTTTGTTATGAAGTGTGAGAAGGACTTTGGGTCTTCAGTTATCATAATCTGAAAAAAAAAAAAAAAAAAAAAAAACAGAAAACCAAGGAATAATTATAAAGAGGAGAGTGTAAATTCAAATCTTTAAAAGAGATATTTACTGAACCTGCATGGGAGAGAGCTCATAGTGGAACTTCGCAACAGGTAAGTAGTAAGTCTGAGCTATGCTGCTGTGAGCAGTGTATTCATATTCCTCAACCAATGACTGTTCTTGACCGCTTCTTCTTGTAATGACCTCTGTTTTCACTACTTGAAGGTAGTGTTCTATCTGTATAGTGCATGAAAAACGATTAGATAAGGGTCAGCAAAAGAATATTTTACTATGGTTTTGTTGGGACATACTGTAACATTGGCACCAAACTCGTGTTGATTTATGAATGCTTTTTCATCAAGCTTGTCATGGCTTTGACCAAGATATGGCAATAACCGCTTCATATCGGTCAACAACCTTGGAGAAATCATCCTCCCAAAAGAAAGATGCGTAACAACATGCGACATGTTCATTTTGGAAGAATCAAACGAATGAGCTCCTGAATGAGCTGAGACCATAAGGTTTCCTGGAACCTGAAACATACCGAAGACAAAAAAATTACCAAACATGCCGCAAAATCAGTTACAGGGGGGACATTGATTCTGTCTTCATTTTTTTCTTTTAGTCCGAATTGTTATCACCTTCTTTACACGCACAAAACCTTCAATTCTACAACCGCCTGTAACTGGTGCCTTTCTAAGATATTTTAATGTCTTATTGGATATACCATCCAAATCTAGCTTGTGAGTCTCTGGGTGGATAGGTGCCACCAGTTTATCCACCATCTGGAATAAACAAAAATCCTTGTGTATGCATTTTTAGAAGAACATGCTTAATTAATACATAAAGATATGATGTACATGTTTTTATATAACTAGACGAACTAACAAACACACATATAACATCCTGATCTGGATTTATTTACCTTAACTATACTATCCGTGTCGCGATCTCCAAAGTAAGATTCATGTTCGTGGTGTCCATGGTCCTCTCTGAAAACAACAAGACGGGTCAGGTTTTAATTAGAATATTTACACAAGCAGATATGTGATTTACATATATCTTAAGGAAACTAAAATGCAAAAGAACACGTGTCAGCATTTGACAGTACTGACAACACAATTAGGAGACAATAGAGTTTTGTCGCTGCATTGCTACATAAGGCTAAGCAGAAGATATGATAACGTATAACTATGCTAGTGGAAGTTTAAACATCTTATGAGATGGTTTCTCACTTAAGGTCACTGCCTTTGCGGAAAATCCGAATAGATGGGTAGCCTTGTATATGATTCCTGAAAAAATACAAATCCAAAATTTATGTTAGCCACTGCTCCTCATGCATCCTTAAACATCAGCTTGAGAAAGGTGGGTGAACGAGCAAGAAAGTAACTAGCCTTTCTTAGCAAGTTTAGAACAAGTCAACAAGTTTTCATGACAAGAATATTTGAGTAAACTATCAACGTGTTTTGCGTACCTCTTACATAGCTCAGCTTCTTCTGTGCAATCAACGTTTCCGAGAAGAACACGCCCATCAGTTTGAGGATTATATCTGCAGCAGAATATTAGCAATAACCATGTTCAGAGAGAATCTATCCGCCAACGAACTTCACAACTTAATTAATACGAAGAAGAGTTTAATGCAAACTTGTTGTATATAATAGTAGCTGCTTTCTCCCAAGACGGTTTCTGTAACGAAACACAAAAGAAAAAAAGAAACTCAGCATAACCAAACATGAACGAATTTCTCAATGTTAGACAGGTAATGAGTACAAAATGACCAACGTTAATTAAAAAAAAAAAAAAGAGATATTTTCATATACAATTTGTAACACATACAGCCACCATACCCTTTAGAGCAAACCGTAATACACAAGACAAAAAGAAAGTAAAGTTCCCTATTAAAATGACATGAAATGGATTTCACATATCATGATTGAATATATTCACTAATAGCAGTCAAGAAAGTAATAAGGCAGATTCGCTCTCCCTCGTTCAAGCACAAAGACAAAAGTTATGAAGAATGCATCAAGAACTGGACCACTGGTGCTTGCATACCAGATTAAAATAACTATTACTTTGAACACTTTTAACCCAAGCATATGAAAATTACCAGACGGTTACTCCAGTAGCACCATGGTGCATTAAAGTTAACAATCAATAAAGGAAAGCTGCAAAAAGAAAAGCCATTTCACATTAACCCATATTCAAATCCTCAGATAGTACTAAATGCACAATAAATAAAAAAGAAGCTGCGTACTCACTGTTTTGTAAATGAATCAAAACTACTAGTGACAAGTGGTGCAGCACCATCAGGAATCACTTCCTTAATTTCTTCTCCGTGGTTGATGTCATGTGATGCATGGCCTGACTGGAACTCTGGGCCAGTGGTCTTTAAATGTGGATCAATTGGAAACTTGTGAATTGTCTTAGTTATATTCAACCTATTCTGAAAATTCAAAACATCAAATTCAGATCTAGGCCCCAGCAAAACCATATAAATATTTTATCATAGCTCGGTTAAAGCAGTAAGTGTCGCTTTTCAAAATGATGCATAAGAAGTTATGCACAACTGAAACAGGGACTCAGGAATAAACTAATAAGCTATCCAACCCCATGATAAAAAAAAATATGTAGGAGGGTACTAGTACTACTAAGTTTCACCTAACTTTTATGATGACAATTACTGATATAAATGGAAGCAATAAACACTGGATTAGACCTGTATATATATCATAATAGCACAGCAGACTCAAAATGCTTAATAAGTTTATATATAGTATATGACATGTATCGTATAGCCAAAGATACATATTGTGAAACTGAAAGAAATGTCAAGATTTATAACAGAATGCACTCTAACAGTGAGGCATGAGAGTTATGAGGAAAGACTTACTGTTCCCAACACGTCACTGACATCAACGGATGCAAATTCACATGAAAGAGCAGGGAAACTACAAAAAAAAAGAACAGAAGATGAAATGTGAAACTATCATAGCCAATTATTCCTCACTATCACACATATCTGCATGATTCTAATGACACTATTATACATGTTCCCTGAACGTATATAGCAGATTTTAATTTCAACCGAACAAAAGGAAACCTGATGTTGAAATGAATGCGTAAGAAGTCACCATCAGCGCTCTTGTCAACAACAACAGTTGTGGTCGTGTTAACTGCCAAATAACTACTCAGCTCCTGCAGCATGATACAAGGATCATATCATCAATCAAAAAAAAAGAGGCAGAGATAATGTCGTTGAAAAGATCTCTGTAGACATAGAAAACAAAGGATAATACCATTCCGAACAAAAGCATCATAATGAGAGCAGCACCAATGGACAACCCAGCACCTGACAGAGATGCCTCTGTCAAATCTCTCGGAATTTTCCTAAACAACAACAATTTCGAAAACAGGGGTGGGTACCACGAAAGTCAGGTCCTTTATGAGTTATTAAGAAGAAGAACCTAACTTTCTGAAAAATCAAAGAAACGTAAACGAAACCCATAAGTCGAATTTCGAATAATCAATCCAAAAAATGAATTTGCATGAAACAGAGAAAACAGAGGAATGTGGAAATGTGAGAGGATCCGCGCACCTGTAGAAGTCCATGGATTTGAGTTTCGTAGGGGAAACCATAGCTGATGGATCAGAAGGCGATCTCCAGGAGAGAGTAGATCTAGTGTGATGTGAAGAAGAAGACGAAGAAGAGGATTCTCTCTATCTCTCTGTTTCTCGCTTTCTTCTATAATGCCGAATCCGTGAATCACCGTGAAGTGAAGGAAAACTTTTTGCGTTTCAAATCTCTACCTTCTTTTATGCATTTGGTTTCTGGGTCCACCTCATTCAATAACGAGTTAATATAATCTTATTAAATTGTCTTATTTCAGAAAATACAAACAAAATATAGATTGTCTTCTTTTTGTCGGAAAATAACCAAACATTATAATTTTTTTTTTAAAACTATCCTTACATTATTTGTTTATGTTTATTGTATTTTTTTGTTAAGTTTAAAAAGTATTCATATATGTGAAAAATGTTTTCTACGATTTAATAGGGTTTCTTAAATCATTTTTTTTTGAAGAATAAACCTGTAATACTTTAAAAAAATTTGATATATTTGTATTAATAATTAATTTAAATATCATCCAAAAGCTAATTCAGAAATAAAATTAAGATATATTGCTACATATTTGTATATTGTGTATAAATCTTTCAAACTCCTTGTATGAAGTTCTTATATAATACTTTTATGTTAGATATTGAAAATAATCTGGAGCTGATAAAATCGTCTGCTGTAAAAGTATAGTTGTTAAATTCGAGTTTTAGTAGCTACGGAGAAAGGTTTAACTTTTTGTTCATTGTCCAAAGAAATTATTAGATTCTGCCAAGAATTTCTTACTATCAGGAAAAACAAATTAAATTTGTGGAAATAGACATCCACGTATGGACAATAATTGTGAGAAACTGAACTTTGGAGATTTTATATATTGTCCACAAATTTCTAAAAATGGAACTTTAATCATAAGTTTTATAAATGCTATGAATTGTTTGTTTGTTATATAAATTTGTTTGACAACGATCGCACTTTAACAAAATGAATCCGTTGAATGCCCCTTTTTTCAAAAAAAACAAAAAAAAATAATAAATAAATTGGATTTTTTTTTAAATCAGAAAAATTCAATTGAACTAAAAAGCCTTCCAAAAATCGGAACTATTCTTATTTTCACGAACCTCTAGATTCATCAACTCATATAAATTAGTTATTTTAATTTAATATATTTTAAAAAAGGAAACCAATAATAAAATTTATAAAACTATATAATATTTTTGAAATAAATAAAAATAGTAATAATTATCAAAAAAATATTTTTTAATATTATTAAACCCAAAAATAAAACCTTAATTTCTAAACAATAAACTCTAAATTATATAGTAAATTTTTAATCCTTGGACAAATCCTAAACTCTAAATTATAAGCCTTTAATCCTAAATCTCAAACTCTTAATCCTAAACTAATCTCTAAACCCTTATTCTTGAACTCTAAATTTTTAATTCTAAATCTAAGGATTTAGAGTTTACCTAAGGATTTAGGGCTTATGTTAGAATTTAAGGTTAAGAGTTTAGTATTCAAGTTTAGTATTAAAGGTTTAGGATTTAGAATATGGTTTAAAATTTAGGTGAATGGTTTAAGATGTGTCCAAAGATTTAAGTTACCCAAAAGTTTAAAGTTTAGCTAAAATTTTAGAGTTTAGTGTTTAGAATTTATGATTTAAGGTAATATTTTGCTGACGAGTAACAATATTTAAAAAAAAATATTTTTCTATAATTATTATTTTTCATTTATTTTCAAAACATAATATAAATTCATAAAAACTTATTATCATTTTTAAATTATTAAATTGAAATTAACTAAATTTTATTGGTTAGTGGATCTTTCAGGTTCACTTTAAGATTAACTAAAAAAATAGTCATATACACATGATTGTACCAATATTGTGACACAAATGAAGACATGATAACATTTTATTACACATGGAAACATGTTAACTTTATATTAACATGTTTGGAAATGTTTTACAGATCTTCACTCTTGCTCGTACAATTTTACACATACGATACATCATTATTCGACTTGCGCTAAATTTACTAGTCTTCTACAGGGTTTACAGAATATAATCACAATAAAAGAATAAAACATTACGATTAAAAACAATCGAAGTATCAACCAATGTAGTTGGACAACATCGACAAAGGAACTAAGCAAAGTCCTCTCTTCTTCAATTCCGCGCAATATTCCTCATTCATTAGCCATTTCTTATCCAATCCTTTCTCCTATAAATAATATTTTTGTTAGTCGTCCACAATAATATATATATATATTAAGAAAATAAAATAAAAACATGAAGGTGGTTGAAAGTTTCTTACCTCAGTTTTAGAATTGTTCATGGTTTTTCCTTCTATCGTATTGTCCTCCATTTCACTGCAACCCTAAAAAATAGACATGGCTAAGATTAATATTTATATATATAACACGTATGAGACATCATATGTACATGTGTGTGCATTGCCATTGATGAGGCCTATCAATCTATATATTATGCAAATACATCAAGTGTGTCTTCTCTTTGGGCTAACCTTGGTTCTCTTAGAAGGAGATGAAGCCGTGTCTTCTTCGACACAGACTATAGGAGACGCAGCGTCCGAGATCATGGAGGAATCATCATCATAATGGCTGCTGATACCATATTCGGTTTCAATGTACATATTCCAACTACTCTCTTCTACACCAGCTTGTATTGTTCTCTGCTGATTAGAGAATACTGTTCGCCTCATGACATTGCTTAGTGCTGAGCTCTCCATTTGAGCTTGATGAAGAGTAGGTTGATCTTGTTGAAAAGAAAGATGTGAGAAGTTAAAAGTGGTATTTAGACTTTTGTTTGTCAAATCCTCTCAATGTGACATCTATATAATATAGCTATGGAGGTAGGGGGGGGGGGTGCATGAAGCTTGTAGGTCTGGCACAATTTGGCCCTTTAGTCTAATTATTGGTTATTATATCTACTTGTTGATTTCATATTATATATATGGCAGCTGAACAGTTTGATTTCTTTACGTGCAAGAACAAAGAAAGATATACAAGCTTGTATATAAATGTACACATCAACTTTCAGATTTCTTACATTAGTTAAAAGTTAAGACAAAATTAACATTAATAAAGAATAGTTACTTTTAGTGGGTGAATCTGAATACATTTTCTTGTGTAACACTAGAGAAAATGTGGGTATTAATAGCGCCGTAGCATAGCGTTTTTGTTATTTCTGTTATTGTATACCAACACTTGCATTTACAATAGCGTTTATAAACTTTAGAAGCTATGTTTGTAAGTGCGGGAAAATAAAATAATTCACCCGCGTCTATTTGATAAGTTGAGGCGCTTACCATTGCAAATCAAAAACAAAACGCTATCGTATATGAATAAAATATATGAAAAATACTTAGTTGAAATCGGAAACTCTTCACTCTCTTCACATTCCCCTATACTCGATCGAAACCCTTTGTTCTTCACACTTCTGAAGAAAATCCCAAAACCTTTCTACTCACTCTCTCGATTCGAAGCTTCAATCGGTATTATCTCGATTTGATTCTGAGTTTATATTAGAAAATTTCCTCAGCGATTTTGATTGGTATCTCTTCGATTCGATTATATGTTTGTGTGAACATGCATGTCGATTGGTATACGTTATATTCGAATTTGGTATCTTTTCTATTCGAATCTGGTATCTGTTCTGTTCGAATCTCTTTTGATTTTAGGTATCCATTTGGATTGTGGGTTTCGATTTTGATTGATGTGAATGTTTGTGATTTTTATTTTGGGTTTCTATTCTTACTTTCTGTTAACACATGCATGTCAGTGATTGTGATGTTCGGTTTAGATTTTGATTTTGATTTTGGGTTTTGATCGAATCTGTTTATCAGTTTCAGAAATGCCAAAAACAAGAGGAGGAGGACAAGTTGGTTCTCGTCGGAATAGACGTAATCAATGCTTGGAGGTAGTAGATCCAACTACGCAAGTTGCTTCTGCTACACCACTAAAAGCGAAGA
>JABAYD010044940.1:0-11798 GCA_014822095.1 Diplotaxis tenuifolia | reverse complement strand
TATCAGAAGAACAAGATGATGATATAAGAAGAAACACAACCTCACCTATATATTAAATAAAAGGAGAGAGAGATATTTATTGGATAGATCTATTATACTATTTTACTTTATATTTTATTTTCATTTGGAGATTTATTTTTTCTCTCTTGATTTGGAGGAAGAGATGAACAATCTGATGAGTTATCTAGAACCAGATTACTCTGAGTTTGTTGAAGTTGATCCTACTGGAAGATATGGCAGAGTAAACCTTCCTCTCTCTCTCACGTAAACCAAATCTCAACTAGTTTTGTTTTTAGAGTTAATTATTGTTATTGTTGTTCTTACAGTATAATGAAGTTCTGGGTAAAGGAGCTTCAAAGACTGTGTAAGAACCAAAGTCTCTCTCTCTAGATCTGGTGTTGTTCTTTCATCATAAAGTTTGAATCTTTTTGATCCCCACAACAAAAAGATTACTACTTTTGGATCTCTTTACTGCTTTAACCTAAAACCCATTTCAGATTCTGTTACAAACAATAATCTTTGTTCCTTTTTGATGATTTTGTAGTTACAGAGCTTTTGATGAGTATGAAGGCATAGAAGTAGCATGGAACCAAGTAAAGCTCTACGACTTCTTACAGAGCCCTGAAGATCTCGAGAGGCTTTACTGTGAGATTCATCTCCTCAAGACCCTTAAACACAAGAACATCATGAAGTTTTACACCTCTTGGGTTGATACTGCTAACAGAAACATCAATTTCGTTACTGAAATGTTCACTTCCGGCACCTTAAGACAGTAAGTCTCTCTAAGCTTATTATATCTTTCGCTCTTACATCATGTCTGAGAGGTTTTTGTAATGGAATCATCCAGGTATAGACTGAGGCATAAGAGAGTGAACATAAGAGCAGTGAAGCATTGGTGTAGACAAATCTTGAGAGGGTTACATTATCTACACAGCCATGACCCTCCTGTGATCCATAGAGATCTCAAATGTGACAACATTTTCGTTAATGGCAATCAAGGTGAGGTCAAGATTGGTGATCTTGGCCTCGCTGCCATTTTAAGAAAGTCCCACGCTGCTCATTGCGTAGGTATAATACAAATCAAACATCCCTACATACTTTTTTTTTCTGCTAAGTTCTTAAGAAAGTGTTTGGTCTTTTGTGTGTAGGGACACCTGAGTTCATGGCTCCTGAAGTATACGAAGAAGCCTATAACGAACTAGTTGATATATACTCTTTTGGTATGTGTATTTTGGAGATGGTTACGTTTGATTACCCTTACAGTGAGTGTACTCATCCTGCTCAGATCTACAAGAAAGTTATGTCGGTGAGAGACTCTCTCCCATTATACTAAAAAAGGTTCTTCATCTCTTTCTGTTTTCAAAAAGGCTTAATAAAGTTAGGGTTTCAGGGGAAGAAACCAGATGCATTGTACAAGGTGAAAGATCCTGAAGTTAAGTACTTCATTGAGAAATGTTTGGCTACTGTTTCACTTAGAGTCTCTGCTCGTGAGTTACTAGACGACCCTTTTCTACGTATAGATGATGGTGAGTTTGATTTGAGATCAGTTGATATGGATGGGCCACTAGTTAGGCAGCATCAGCAGCAGCATCATCTTGCTGACTACTACAACTACGCGTCGAATAGTAGCTCTTTGAACCGTCAGTATTCAAATGATTATGAGTATCAGAACAGATGGGCTTATAATCCAGCTGAGACTGAGGAGACTCATGGAATAGAGCTCTTTGAATGTCGAAATGGGAATGATCAAGAAGAAGAGAAGAGCTCTGGTAATGTTGATATAACCATTAAAGGCAAGAGAAGAGATGATGGTGGCTTGTTCTTGCGTCTTAGGATCACTGACAAAGAAGGTAACAACATGAACTTTACTATTACATAACCTATTACCGCTGGGAATTTGGGTTATTCAGGTTGGGTATGTAGGACCCGTTTAGAAACCAAACCTTATTCGGATTAGATCGGTTCGGTTAATGTTAGGTTCAGACCGAGTTTCTATTCTTTTCATAAAACCGTAACAGAACCAAATTAGAAATGGTTCGGGTTAAAAGGAAAAACAACTAAAAAACCGAGTTTAACCTGTAAAAATTGAAAAAATATTCGGATAATTCATTTTTAAGAATTATTTTTAAATATAAGATTTAATTTTTATATATGTTATTTAAAATTAAAATTCAAAATAATTAATATATTATTTTATTTTTGATATTCAGATACTGTTCATTTTTCGATTTTTTGGGGTTAAAGAAATAAGAACCGTTCCGAGCTTTTGTAAATTTTGGTCCGGTTTTGGTTTTTCTTCGGTTCTGTTCGGTTTTAGGGTTTCAGATAATATGCCCAAGGCTATGACCTATGAACAAGAGTGTAAGAAAATGATTCGTTGCAGGTCGTGTCCGGAACATCTACTTCCCATTTGACATCGAGACAGACACAGCATTAAGCGTTGCAACAGAGATGGTAGCTGAGCTAGACATGGACGATCACGGAGTCACAAAGATAGCCAACATGATAGACGGCGAGATATCTAGACTTGTGCCTAGTTGGAGACCTGGCCCTGAGTTTGAAGAGTCCCTAGCAGCTGCAGCAGCTGCCGCAAACGCAAACATTTGCAGCAACTGCGTTTCAAACCGCACTTCAATGGGGTCCGTGATGGATTTCCTGAGGACAAACCCTGGAGCAAACGTTGCACAGTGTTGCAGAAATGGGTGCGGTGAGACTCATGGCAGGTTTGAAGAGATTACAATAAGAGAAACCGAGGTTCGGCTTAGAGAGATATGGAGGCTGCAGCAACAGCAGGAGAGTAGAGAGCTTAGTTCGATAGACTCGGGACAAAACCATTCAGAAGAGGAGGAGGAAGAAGAAGTATATGAAAACCCTGAAATCACGTTTCCGTGTGAAGCAAGTAACGCGTTAAACCATCTATCAGGTTCTGGTTCGTTTTCGTTTCTGCCGTCTTTATACTGTGATGAGGTGGCTGAGAAGAAGAGTGAACATCAGGTCCAACAAGAGTTACGATGGCTTAAAGCCAAGTGCCAAATAGAGGTTAGAGAGATGCAAGATGAGCAGTTAAAATCTAGGTGGCGGCCGGAACAAAACCACTCCGAGGATGAGGTGAAAGAGAAGATGTTAGAAGAAAGATTGCTACCAAAATGTCTTAAAAGGACAACTTCACTTCCTGTTGATGCCGTTGAATCTTGATTACGTTGTGTTTTGCCTATGTATACATATTGTTTCGTATTAGTGTAACCACACGAGTATATACTTAAGGGAGCCTCGTTAATTCTTTTGGGGTTGTTCTTGCAACAATATACCATTCTGTCCACTCGAGAATTTAGTTAGTGAAAACCTTATAAAGTTTATGAAAATATTTGAATTTATTGATTTAATTTTACTGGTAATCCGCATAAGGGTTATTTTTTTTATAGCTGATTTATTATAAAATTACAATTATTAGAAAGATTGACTATCGACAATACTACTTACCTTATAAGAGTCTACGCCCAACTGAATCACTTAAGTCTTATTTCTCGCTTGACCGAGTTTACGTGCAAAATCTTTCTTATAAGCATGCATAATTGTTTAATAAATCGTTTTTTCCGGGGATTGAAACCTAAACATGCTGGTGTAGAAGCATTAATCAACCTTTAATCAAACCATTGGACTAAAGAGGATTCCACAACATAAGAATTTTTCAATTATAAAATTTTACCATAAATAATAATTTTTAGATATCAGATTAATTTTCTTTTAAAAAATTCATACCAAAGTTTTTTCGAATGAGAAGTTCTATATGAGGATTTCTCAAAAAATATTTTTAATTTTCAACTATCTAGCAGGTTGTTTTAAAATACTTATTAGAAATATAAATCACTATAATACTCATACCATGTATTCTTTTCCTTCGTAATTGAAATATTGCAATGATTTAAAATTATTTTCATTTTATTTTATAATACTCCACTATTTAGCTATGACCATCTTGTTTTCAAGGTTCCATTAAATGTATGTGGGGGAGAAACAGGTTGGATATGAATTGATTTTATTGGTAAAAACTAAAAAGGATATGAATTGATTACAACAAATAATAGAACGAATTATTGAGCAATGTAGTCTAGCAAACTTACTTATTTTAGTTTTCACAATAAAACTCGGGATGAGAAGATCAAATTGCTATAATAATTTTAATAAACGAAAACAAAAACAAATAAGATAAATTTACATTTTCCTCTTTTTTACAACTTGTGTGTACAATTTTCTTAAGATGTTCGGATAAGGTAAATTGAAATCAAAGGAAAAAGACAAAGTGACAAAATAGTCAATTACAAGGGGCAACCCCACTGCAGGCCGGGACATGGCCATGTTCTAGTGCCGACCAGTCTACTAGAAAATTGGGTTCATCCACATGCGTCTGTATTTTTCACTTTATGTTTGTCTTGGTCAAGTTTCTTTCAGTTCGTTTAAATCTAACTCTTTAAAATATGATATTTATTTATACACATATGATCAGTTAACATGGTTGGTCTGTCTATACGATTATAGTGTAAATAGTCGGATCTTTTCAGTGAGACTTTTATTTGTTTGTCAATATCGACACTACAATGCGATTCTCTAAAATTAAATACTACGCCTGATTTAAACTTTCAATAGTGACTGATAATAAAGTCTCAACTCGCAAGCTCTATGAAAAAACTATTACTCTCAGCCCATTTTCTAGATTTATGCATATACAAACCTCACACCAAAAAAAAACAAAAACAAAATAAAAACTTCATACGCATCAACCATTTTACAATGACATGTGACTCTGATCATGTGGTAAGCTGTAAGCATATATATATATATATTTATTTATTTATTCTACTAAAATTGAGAACTCATCAGATCATATCTTGGAAATCTAAGATATATGTCGACGATGAAATATCTTATATGATATGTTAGGTGATCATTGTGGCCGTTATGATTAATATTATTCAAATAATTTACGTTGATAGGTGGTTTCATGTTTTCTGTGCCTTTCCCAGGAAATCATCACAAGCCAGCAGGCAGCAAGTATCATTCTGATAGAAAGCTATTACAAGCTCTTTTGGGGTAGTTCGAAGAAAAAAAAAGGGTGAATCTAATATGTAAAAACTACAAGTGAGTACATATATACATTTTTATTCCATACCTTGGGGTTTTGGCAGAAAATAAAATGTAAGATTATGATTAGTCACATCAAACAGCACCATACAAAAACGATCCTAACCACACTTAATGTTGAATGGGAAATTAAACATATTTCATGATATTGTATATATATACCATGTCCAGATTCAAAAGAAAAATCAGTGGAAGTAAGCGGATAGAAAAGATAAATGAAAAATGATAGGGACATACTACATAGTTTGAAGAACTTAATAAGGTTGACCACACCCATTAAAATTTAAAGATTGGAATTTACGTTAAACGGATTATAAAATACAGTGGGAGAAACAAAAGATAATGAAAGCTACATGAAAATGAAGAATTGAATAAAGTTGACCCTATCATTTGAAGATGGTAATAATTGATCTTAAAGGAGCCTTACAAAGCAAATGGTCTTTCGTTTATTGATGACATGTGGTAGTGAATATGTACAGATCAAACGTACCCTTTTCGTACCCAACTCCACTTCAGTGCCAACCATTCTTCTCGTATCTCCCTCCTCCACTTATTTTTCTTGTCGGTCCTAATTAAATCTCTTCCCCGCCTCAATATCGTAATCGTTACTTATTGAAATTACACCGTTTTGAATCTTTTCATACATACTAGAATTACATCTAAGGTCTTCCGTTATTCTGTAATACAATTCAAAGAGGGTCATGGTGTATTATTTATTATATGAAAGGTCGCCCATTATTATGTATATACTGCAAAGATGGTCATCACCGGCAAGCAACTAACTAATTAATAATGAAGTAGATGCTGTTGTTTTTGTCCTAATATAGATATGACACTATTTGTTATGTCGATCTTAAATCTATGGTCGAATCAGAATACAGCCTTCAATTATCTTTTGCGGTCGAAACCCATCTAATCTTGAACATCCGTGTGTGTGTGGCTGATAAGACCAACTAACTTTATTTAGTCATAGTTTGATTTAGTCCTTTTTTTTTGTCGAATTTGTAGACTTGCTCTTCTTCCCCCAAAAGTTTTAAATTTCTCAGTTTTTAGTCAAGTCCAAAATTCTTGTTATATTAATTAAATAGCTAGGATATAGACCAGGCTGACTTTTATTTTTGGAACATAGACCAGGCTGACAGAAAAAGAAAAACATGTTGTAAATAAATAGGCCCATTGGGAAAAATGTTTAGACCCACTGGGCTTATTTTGTTATCTTCAATATTTTGTTAGTATAAAAATGTGTTTTAGTTTTGTAGACTAGGATGTAAGTAAGCCCAACACAGTTACGGCCCATTAAAATCAGAAAGGAAAAAAAAATCCTAATTAAGAATCTTTAAGCGACAAGCTTTACTCTGTTCTCTTCCTTTCACCGGAGCCGACGACGAACTCAAAGCTCCGCAGAGAGATCGTAACAATGGCGGAAAAGGCAGTGACCATCAGAACAAGAAAGTTCATGACCAACAGACTTCTCTCAAGGAAACAGTGTCTTATAATCCAAAGAGAGTGTTTGATACTTAGTTCACTTAGATTTTAACAAAGATTTGGACGACTGACTTTAAGAGTATAGTGGATATGTAAATGTAGGTCATTGATGTGCTTCACCCTGGAAGAGCCAATGTTTCAAAGGTGTGTATGTTCTTTACTGCCACGTGCCTTAGTTACTACTTCATCTCTTTCGACTTGTAGTGGATTGGTTTTCACTTTTCATTTCAGGCTGAGCTGAAAGAGAAGCTAGCAAGGATGTACGAAGTCAAGGATCCAAACGCAATCTTTGTTTTCAAATTCAGAACCCACTTTGGAGGTGGTAAATCTTCAGGGTTTGGTTTGATCTATGACAATAATTCGAACCCAAGTACAGACTTATCAGGGTAAATGTTCTTTCAACACTTGTTTCCATTGAATATATCTCTTTATTCAGTAACACTCCCCTGAAATGTACTATCTATAGTAGTCTGTCTACCATTAGTTTCTAATGAATACTCTTCTAGATCATTAGTGTTACTCTGCCACCGTTGCGAAAAGATTCATAAGATATAATACACCGTATATATATAATTACGGTTGTTTATGTGATTTGCAGAATGGTCTTGGCACCAAAATTGAGAAATCAAGGAAACAAGTTAAGGAAAGGAAGAACCGCGCCAAGAAGATCCGTGGTCTTACACACTGAGATTCTGTCTACTCATTTTTATTTGCTTTACATCGCAGACCAAGGCTGGTGATCCCAAGACGAAGTGAGACCTCAAGACAGTATCAGCAATTGCATAATCACCTTTTATGTAATTTTAAGTTTATCTTTCGTGCTTTTAGTTTTTTCTTTTTCCAACTAGAACATCAATACTAATCTTCTCTTTGCTTCCTTAATTCACTTTTTTTTTTGCTTAAATGTTAAGCGATTAGAGTAAACATAATCCCCGTTTTGAAGATAAATGAAACTGACTCTTGATTCTGACCAAGATGAAGATACGCGTAGGATTGGTTTGACCACTTTTGCCTATACGTAGACGTTTTAAAGCCGTGAACTACCGAAACTACCCCTGGTTGGACTGAAGAATCTCATGCCCCTGCCACCAATCACAAGCGCGCACCAATCCTCGTGAACCCACTAGGCTGTCTCCCCATCTGGCTCTGGTTACTTTGGTCTTGACCTGATCCATGAGCTGAAGTAGCCAGATCTGTCTTAAATTATTTGTCAGCAGGGATGGATCATAGGGGGGTCTGTCATCTGTGTATAACCTTTGTATAAGATTATAGTTTTTTTCTAGTATTTTCATTTCTTCACTAACATTACATACATCTAGCTATTTTTCTCTGAAAAGAGAGATATGTAATACCATGATTATTACTTCGTTTGTTTGTTTCTTGATCTCATACCATTGTTGAAGTTTATTAGTATATCTTTAATACATTGATTTGAAAATTAAATACTTACTTTCTTGAGGAGGGTTTAGAATTTTCTAGTATTAAACAAAGACTTGACAAATGTTACTAAGTTGGGTAAAAATAAAAATGATTTTAAAATGTATTTACGCACGAGCTTGCCTTGAGTTGGCTAAAGTCAAGTCCTTTATTAAATTTAGTTTAAAGCAGTTTATTGCTCTGTACTTTAATAATTGGTCCCCAACTTATCTGTTTCCGTAGAGTCTTCTGATCAAGTCAAGTACCCTTTCGCATTCATTCTATTTTCTTCTTCCGCTTCTCAGATTAGATCTCGTATTTGGTAAATAGCTCTTGTACTTGTTCTTTCTGTTTCCCTCCTAAATTTTTCCAACTTGAATAGTTTCCGCACATCTTCATGTTCGTTTTCCGTTCAAGAACTCGAATGCTTTGCATTACTTTCTCTGAGCAATTCATGTGTTTAAAATCTTGATATTAGTTTGCTATGTTCTTATGTTCAAATCTGATTCTTAATCTTGGTTTGATTTATTTAATCTGAAGCGGTTTTAAAGCTGACATTGTCTTATTGCTCTTACCGTTGTTGTGTCTTTAAATCTTTTTAATTTTCTTTTGTGGGAAATTATTCTTGTAGAAATTTCAAAGACCATTAAGCATGGAGTGCTCGATCAAGGATGACGTGACTCAAGTAAATCTAAAACTCTTTTCACCAACTGCTCCATTGGAAAATAAAGAACGTTGACTTAGTTTAATTGGTCAAAGTTGTGTAATTAGTCTCATGTGTGTTTTGCATTATGTGACAGTTGATAGGTAACACTCCAATGGTGTATCTGAACAACATCGTAGATGGTTGTGTTGCTCGTATCGCCGCAAAACTTGAGATGATGGAACCTTGCTCTAGTGTCAAGGAGCGGTATATATATATCACTTAACTAAACATTCTCGCTTACTTTCTCTATAACAGATTTTTTGTTTTCTGATAAAACTTTTTTTTCTTTTGAATGATCTTCTGCTTGGTAGTATTGCTTATGGTATGATTAAAGATGCAGAAGACAAGGGATTGATTACTCCCGGCAAGGTAATTAACCTGTACAATCCGTTTTTAACACCACTACAAATCAAACATTGTAGCTTAATATCTTGGTGATATTACTTCAGAGCACATTGATTGAGCCTACTTCTGGTAACACTGGGATCGGTTTAGCCTTTGTTGGTGCTGCTAGAGGTTACAAAGTTGTGCTCACAATGCCTGAAACAATGAGCCTTGAGAGAAAGATCATTCTATTAGCATTAGGTGCAGAGGTTCACCTCACAGACACGAAGAAAGGAGTTCAAGGATTACTTGACAAAGCAGAAGAGATATTAAGCAAAACTCCAGATGGTATCATACTACATCAGTTCAAGAATCCTTCAAACCCACAAGTATATATATATCATGGACTCTCCTTTGATCTCTCTCTCTTATCTTCTTTTTTTTTTGTTTATCTGAATTGTTGTTTTAATGCAGACTCATTATGTAACGACGGGTCCAGAGATATGGAGAGACTCTGCAGGGGAAGTAGATATATTGGTGGCCGGTGTTGGAACCGGTGGAACCATTTCCGGTTCAGGAAAGTTCCTCAAGGAGAAGAATAAAGACTTAAAGGTACACTAATTCATATCATGAGAAACATTCTAGTTTGTTTTTCTCTCTCGAGCACTTGTGTTTTTATCAACAGGTTTATGGAGTAGAACCTACAGAGAGTGCAGTAATCAGTGGAGGGGAACCGGGTAACGAGTTTTTTTTTTTGTTTTTAATCTTGAGTCTAATATAAATACCTAAGTAAACCATAATTAGTTTGTAAAGTTCCTTGCTGTTGAAGTCTCTTTCTTGATCACAACTTTAACACGGTTCTTGGGTTTCTAGGTCCACATTTGATCCAAGGTATTGGAGCTGGTATTGTACCGGACAACTTGGATTTTAGCGTTCTTGATGAAATTATTCAAGTAATGTGTAGCTGAGATTTTTTTATGCTCTTTGTTTTTGTGATAAGATGTCGAAGACTGAGATCTTTGTAATCTTCACAGGTGACAAGCGTGGAAGCTATTGAGACAGCCAGGCTTCTTGCTTTGAAAGAAGGATTACTGGTACAATTTGTGGTTCAATCAGTTTTGGTTTAAACCATAAAACCAACGTTTCTGATAAATGTGTAGGTGGGAATATCTTCCGGAGCTGCTGCAGCCGCTGCTATTAAGGTGGCAAAACGGCCAGAAAACGCAGGGAAGCTCATAGTTGTAAGTGAACCATAGTTATTACATGCAACTCTAACTACACAAGTCCTAAAAGCTTTTTTGCCATAATGGCCTTCCTTAACCAAAAGTCAGACCGGGTTTTAAAGAAAAATACATTGGTTATTGTCTGGTTTTCAGGTGGTTTTCCCTAGCGGTGGGGAACGTTACTTATCGACTCAATTATTCGACTCGGTGAGACGTGAAGCAGAGAGTTTAACATTTGAATGAGGCTTAGACACATCGAACCACTACCTGACTTGGTTCGGTTTGGTTACAAAAATACCAAAAAAAATCGGGTTGATGTTTACATTTCCAAGATTCATATAAAACATATATTTCATTAAAAATTCGGTTTTCCAAATATATGAAACATTATTAAATTATATAATGACCACACAGAATCTCTCAAATCCATATAACTTCTGCTAGGCAGTTTTGATTGAGGATTATGGAAGAGTAGCTAGATCAGTGGACAAGAGACTATAAACAAATACATCATGGATTACACCTTTGATACAACTGTACTTCCTGAGTAAACCTTCTCCCTGAAACCCAACCTTCTCAAGAACTCTTTGGGATGCTTTGTTTTGTGTTTGCACAAAAGCTTGAAGCCTCGAAACATGAGGCAAGTCATTGAACACTTGCGATACTGCAATCAACACGGCTCTTGTTGCTATTCCTTTTCCCCAATACTCATGAGATAATCCATACCCAATATGAGCTTTGAATCTTCAAATAAATTATACCGATATATTTAAATGTGCTAGAATAATGAAAATATACTACTTAAAAAGTAGTTATTTGGTGATAATCACAAATATAAGAATAAAAACCCTTACTCTATCACTAATATAAGAATATAACTCTTAGTCTTATGCTATGTTTTTCCTACACATTTGAATTTTAGTTTGAAATGACAAAACTCAATATATATATATTTGGAACCAACGTAGCATATGCCATAACATCAAAGCCTGTAATAAATATAGATTCTAGAGAATAGAACCCACGGCTATAAATAACTATACCTATCATCGCCAGTCTCAGGGTAGATTGATATGAAACCGATCGACCGGTCATCGATGCAGATGGAACGCCTCCATGGATGTGGCAAGCATATGTCTCGTATAAAGACCAAAGCTTCCTCTTCCGACGTAAAAGTTTGCCAACGAAGATTCCCGGTTACTCGAACATCGCCAGCCCATCTCAAGAAATCGTGAGCGTCCGTTACGTACAGAGAACGGCCGGAGAGTAACTCTTGAGAGATCAATCTCCATGTTCTTTGCTATAGTTGGTGGAACTTTGACTTTAAGGACTATTTAACTATGCGTGATTACCATATCTTTTTGTCCCAGTATCATATTTTACTCATAATTCTCATCATGCAGCTCATTGATTTATTTACTATGTATTTTTGCACGCACATGCGGACATAGTTATCTTACAAAACTATATTTTTTTTTGGTATACATAACTTAATTTTAATTAAT
>JABAYD010044935.1:0-12124 GCA_014822095.1 Diplotaxis tenuifolia | reverse complement strand
CAAAATAAAATCTTAAAAACAAAAAAAAAAAAAACTAAAATCTAAAACCAAATCTAAAATTAAAAAAGGAAATAGAAACTCTAAATTAATGTAAAACAATCATCATCACAAATTTCGTATTACTGATTTTATACTAAAACAAACTTTAAATAAAGACAAAAATTAATTATATAATTTTTTATAGAATCATGTTTTAGGTGAATTTTCTTTCTAAATCGAAAATTCCAATTTTATTTTCTATTTAAGAAATAGAAGTACCTAAATTTTCTAAATTCTTCAATTTATAAAACTTTTTATATGAAAACAAAAGATTTTGGAAATCGTAATATACCGTTTGTTTTATTTTTTATTAAATAATTTACTGATATTTTTTTTAATTAAATGTAAAGAAAAACCACAAACCAAATCTAAAAACTGAAAACCAAAACCGATAGCTGAAAACGCGGGTTATATTTTTGTTTTTGTTTATTTACAAAATAAACTATTGCAATTTAAAAAAAAAAATTGACATCTTTTAATTTTAAATTAGATGTTCGATTATGTGAGATTTGTTTTATAAATTATGTGGGATTATGTGGGATTTGTTTTATACCACTTAAGAATAAAAATGACAAAAATAACACTAAAATATTTTATAAATTATTCATTTTTACCCTTGGGTTAACTAATNTAAAATTTTCAAAATAAAAAGTGTTATTTTGGTCATTTTAGTTTTTGAGGGTTATTTTTGTGACATAAACTTAAAAAAGTGCTATTACAAAGATTTTCCCAAATTAAAAACCATAATCAAAAGCTGAAAATCAAAAATAGAAACTTAAAAACTAAAAACCAAAAGACAAAATCTAAAACTAAATCTAAATTTAAAATTAAAAAAAAACAGAAGCTATAAATTTATGTAAAACAATAATCACCACAAATTTTTGATTACTGATTTTATACTAAAACATATTTTTAATAAAGATAAAAATTAATTATATAAATTTTTAATGTAAAAAATTTTCCCGTTAAAATCTAGTCTCCTTTACGAAAGTAGGCGTGCTTTACGAAAGGAGGCGTTAAGAACTTAACATTAGACGAAGCAGCTGCCGTTTAGTCTGGCATGAATGGGCCAAACAAATTCGATGCGGTAATGGACTAAGGCCCATGAATATATAAAGTAACACCGCTCACGCCGCCAGAAATGTAAGAAACCGAACAAAGTTTCTCTCTGCGTAACCTTTTACCCCCCCTCTCTCTCTCTCTCATCTTCTCAGCGGAGCCATCGTCGATCAGTAAGTTCCTTGCATCTCTTGCGTCGAATCGTCGTTTTATTATCCATCTCTTTTTGATAATCGAAGCCGACCATTTTTTTTGGGTTGGTAAAAGCATCCAATTTTTGTATCTTTCTGTTTTTTTTTTCAATCGATGCAGATAGAGGAAGCAGATGGGTTGTACGGTTAGAGATAAGCACGTGAGAGCGGCCCGAAAGATCCGACCCGCTTACAAATCCGAGCTGGATCTCGATAGGGTTGCTCTATCGAAATCCATCGTGGAGTCAAGCCTCAAAAGCCTCGTCTACCATCCAGGTCTCACTGGCTCGTCCACCTCAGGGACGACTTGTTGCGTCCATAACGGGAGCAGCAGTTTCGAGGAGAGCGCGTGGGGTTTCTGCACGGAGGAGAATCTCGAGGAGATCTTGCTGAAGCATTTGGAGTTTGTGTACGACCAAGCTGTGTCCAAGCTTATCGATTTGGGGTGCGAGGAAAGCGTGGCGCTGAGAGCGGTTTTGAGTAACGGCCATTGTTACGGTGAATCTGATGTGTTGAAGAACATTGTGAACAACTCGTTGTCGTATCTGAACAGCAGTAGTAATGGTGATCAGTCGGAGACTGGTTTCACTGATTTGAGGGATTTGGAGGAGTATTCCCTTGCTGGTATGGTTTACTTGCTGCAACAAGTTAGGCCTAGTTTGAGTAAAGGTGATGCTATGTGGTGTTTGTTGGTGAGTGAGCTTCATGTTGGTAAGGCGAGTACTATGGATCTTTCAAGTTTGGGAAACAGGGGGAGTTGTGCTAAGGAAGATCATAGCTGTGTAGAAGGTGGTACATTGGATCTTGCTGGTTTTATGGCCCCCGCGTTATGTCGTTTCCATGGAGGTTGGGATTTTGGGAATGGAGGAGGAGGAGGGCCTGAGTTTTCTGGTAAAGGGTTTTCTGTGAGCAATGCTGAGTTGAAATTGCAGAGGGAGATCGAGTGTCCCAGGAGGTTTAATCTTTCTCCAGCCATGAAGTCCCTGTTGAAGCGGAATGTCGCTGCCTTTGCTGCTGGGTTTCGTGCTAGTATGAAGCAGAAGCAGATAGATGATGGTGAGAGCGTGACACATGTGGAGAGTGAAGAAAGTGTTGGTTTGGTGTTGGAGAAGTTTCGCGGCCTGAACCTTGATGATAATCTTGAATCATCTGTTGGTGAGGATGGTGTGATTGTCACACTTCTTCATCAGGTCAAGGATCTCGAGAAGAAGTTGAAGGAAAGGAAAGAGTGGGCACAGAAGAAGGCAATGCAAGCTGCCCAAAAGGTCAGCGATGAACTCACCGAGCTTAAAAATTTGAACAGCGAAAGAGAAAGTATCCAGATGATGAAGAAGGGGAAACAAGCTGTTGACGAATCGACTGTGAAAAGATTGTCCGAGTTGGAAAATGCAGTTAGAAAAGCTACTTGTCAGCGTGACACAGCAAATGCAATTGTTAGAACGCTTGAGAACCAAAACGCAGAGATCCGAGCAGAGAGGGAAGGTCTCAAATTAAGTGCATCAGAATCACTTAAAGCGTGCATGGAAGAATCAAAGAAGGAGAAGAAATGCTTGAAGAAGCTTTTGGCATGGGAGAAGCAGAAGTTGAAGCTGCAGGATGAGATTACAGCTGAGAAAGAAAAGATTAAAGCCCTTTATAGGTCTTTGGCTCAGATAACACAGGATGAAAAGGAAGTTGAGGTACGTTAGTTTTCATCAGTAGTACCCTGCAATTTACTTTAGATCGTGACAACTCTCATTTGAGGCCTGCATCTAGTTACCAATCTGGTATTGTCTTTAGATGGTAGGTCGTTACTTATGCCAAATAACATCAAAGAGCATTCAAGAGTTATAGTCTGCATCTCCCACATTTTTTTAAACCTGGCTAAAGAATTTGTCATGCCTCTTTATAAGATTCATGAGATAGGTTTTATCTCTCTCTATGCTGTGGGTACATTTGCACATTTGTATTCAAAAACTTGCTCTAAATTTGCTTGCTTACCTTATCCATGATCGATAGCTTAGATTTGAAACCGGTTAGTTATAGTCTATCGGATTCTTTTTAACGTTTAGATTAATATTTTATTGGCAGGCGAAAAGGGTGGAGGAACAGAAAGCAAAGGAGCAAGCTCTGGCTCAAGTGGAGGAGGAACAACGCTCAAAAGAAGCAGCTGAGGCACACAACAAGAGAAAGCTGGAGACTCTACGGTTAAAAATAGAACTAGACTTCCAACGACACAAAGATGATCACCAAAGGCTTGAGCAAGAGCTGTCTCGGCTCAAAGTCTCTTCAGATACTTCTGACTCAAGCCACTTATCCAACAATGTTTGGGAACCAGAAAAATCTCAAGGTGAAAACATCGCTAAGCTGCTTGAAGAACTCGATAGGCTTGAAGGGTCGTATGAGAGTGAAGCAAACAATGATAGGGAATGCATAATCTGTATGAAAGATGAAGTCTCCGTGGTGTTTCTTCCGTGTGCACATCAAGTAGTCTGTGGTGGTTGCAGCGATAATTTCTTCTCGAGCAGTGGCGGAGGCAAAGTCACTTGTCCTTGCTGCAGAGCTGTGGTTCAGCAGCGCATTCACATCTTTGGAGCAACTTCGTGAAAACTGAGATAGCTTCCCAAAGAGATCATCACCACTTCAGGTTTTACTTTGCAAGTACAAAAAAAAATAAATGCTTAGCTTCTTCGGCAAAGCTTTTTTATACTGTGGAATTTTATTTTATTTGGAAAAAGGTTTTGCACGATGTACTACAAATTACGATCGTGATGGAAACTTTTTCGACCTATCTTGTTAAAGATTATCTCAAATTCAACTTGAAGGAAACACCAAGTAAGAACTCGGACTGGTTCGGTTTTGTTGAACCGGATTGGACACTTGTTAATAAAAACAAGGACAACCACAAGTTCTTGATTACAACAACCATGAATGCTTTCTGTGTCTAGTTTTCTTCTTGTGTTTTTATTGTGTGGCAAGAAATGTCTTCGTGTGCCATCATCTCAAACCCAGTTCATACCGTCAAGATCTTGAAGAGAAGAAGTCCTTACAGTGGTCTGTTTGGTTGGAACTCCGGTGAGAAACTAGACAATCTCCGACCGCCACAGAAACTGGTCTACCACGACGATGTCGAAGTTCCTTTCTCTCTTTCGTTGGTAAACAAAACCTTCCTAAAGGGTAATACAAATATAATGCATTCTTCGTTCTATCTATGTGAATCTATGTGAATGGAGTGTGTTTTTATCTGAAATTCTTTTAATCAATTAGGAAGAGAATTAAAATGTTGCTACAAGGCAAGCATCGATGGGTTTAGTGCAACAAAGTTCCACGAACGTTGCGATTTCAAAGGTCCATGTGTTATCATAGCTTACACCAAAGACATGTCTTTCAAGTTTGGTGGATTTAGCTCTGAAGGCTATAGAAGCACTGATGATTATTACGATACATTCGACCCTTTCCTTTTCTACTGGCCCGACGATAGTGATGAACCAGTCGCCCTCCCTAAGGTTGGAGGTAGTGGAGCAGCTCTGTTCGATTATGCACGGGGAGGGCCTCAGTTTGGAGCTGACGGGCTTCTTATTGGACCGCCTTTGGCTCCAGTGATGGGTGGATTTGCTGGTCCGGATACGAACTCAGGGATTGGTGACTTGAGGATGGCTAAATCACGATTGGGCTTGTCATATGCTAAGAGGAAAGATGGGAAAGAATCTATCTTTGGAGATGAAACTAAGGTCAATCTTGACGATGTCTTGGTCTTTTGTAGCCCTTATATTGCTTCTTTGTATTAGATTCCCGTTACGCTATTATGTGAAAACAAATTTAAGTAAAAACGTTAGAATGTGATTGGTTTCAAACGTTACATGTCATTTGGTTTTAAAATGTGACATGACAAAGATGACATGTATTGATTACTCAGGTGTGCTCAATTTCATTTCGGTTTAGGTTCTCAAAATTTGGTGACTTGACTAATGTAAGATTAGCTTCTCTAAAACCTTCTTAGTTATAAAATATTACCACGTGTTTGTGTTCTGTCATGTGGTTATCCAAATCAGAATTCGTTAGGTTATTATGCTTTTGAATCCATTTGTAATATCATATTATAAAGTTTGATATATATCCTAGACATATACTACGAGTAAATAACTTAGTGGGGGAAATAACGTAGTCTTCGGTTCCGTTGCCATGAAATACCACATTCCCCTCTTGATTTGTAAGAACCTAGTCCAGTCCTACTAGTTGCGAATCTTTGTTCCAAGCTGCATTTGTGTTAAAAACATGATGACTGTTTTGGTGATGGTTAATGGATGTAGCTTTTTGGTTTTCGTGGTTGGTGCTAGTTGATTAGCAATTTGCCATCCAAACAGAGAGCCGGTCCTCGCGAATTAGAGGCTCTATTCTAAACAAACAAAATATCTATAAATTGATATTCTTTTATTAGTTTTATTTTTTTTTTAAAAATAGTTCGAATTTTATTATTGTAAAGAAAAAGTTTGTAGCATTAATGGCATTTTATTTTAGTTTTATCAATAGCCAATAATAAAAAAAATTACCTTTTGTTTTCTATTTTCTATTTACATTTTGTATAAAACTATATGAAAATGCGTATACAAATAAATGCAAATTTTTAAATTGGGAGCCCCACAAAATGAAGGTCCATTCAAATGTTTCATTTGTATGTCTACAAGTACGGCTTTGCATTCAAAGGCTTATGCCACAGCTTTTGTGATGGTGTCAACTCGTGAAAGAACTTTGTTTTCAAAAAAAAAATGTTCCTTACTGACCAAATTAACCAACAAATCCAAGGGAAAAGCGGCCATGCAATTATCTTAGTAGGTGAGAGTCAGATTTCTTCTTTTGAATTCTTGAGGCATAATCCGGAATCACTATCGGTTGGTTGGTGTGACGTGAATCATAGAGGAGCTGGTCCCCTCGAGTCCAAATTTGACTCGTGTGCGGACAATGTGTGTAGACAGAAGTGATAAGGAAAAGAAGATTTGGAATCCGAAAGAAAGAACAAAGAAATGTGTTATGCTTTTGAAACAGAGCAGAAAAATATTTTATTGGGCTTAAGAAAAAGTCTGGAAAATGAGCTTACAAGAAACAGAACAGAGGCACATTTAAATTTAGTAACCATCCCTGTACTGCTTTATCAGAAGATAGATAAAAAAAAGTCAAATCTCTCTCTGACTCTGTTCCCGATGTCAAACCCTTGGCTCCACCAAGGTGGTGCTTCCGCCCTGAAACCGTCGCCTCTCACCGCTGGTGAGGTTCCTCCCCCTCCCCTCACCCCCCCCCCCGACCCTCCTGACCCTTCCTCCCCCTTCTCCCCGCAATACTATCCACCCTTAGGCACTCCTCCTCCCTCAACAAAACACCGTTTACAATCCTCTTCAAAGGTTGCTGCCATCTCTACTACTCCAATTCCTGCTTCTGCTTCAGGAAAAGGAGTCTCTTTAACTACTGGTCTTGCTGCCGTTCCTATTGGATCTATCCAGTGTGCAGTAAGAGTCGAGTCCATGCCTGAAACTGGATCTGAAAGTACTGTTGAGAAACCTTTTCTCATCTTACAACCTACTAAGAACTCTCCTCTCCTAACTAACAGAGCTTCGGCAGGAGTTTCTGTTCCACAAACTCTAAGTGCCAATGACCCTTCTTCTATCCCCCTGCCACCAGAAACCCTATCCGTTCCGCTTAACCCTGTTACTCTTCAACCAAACCCTAACCCTAATCTACTAAATCCTGAAACCTCTCAACAAAACCCTTCTTACCTAACCCACTCCTTCCATACTACAGCCCCGCATTCTCACTCTACCTTACCTCCAACCCATTCCCCTGTTCCTAACTACCGTCCTAAACCGTCCCTAGTTGATAAGCTAAGGTTATCTGAGGATAAGTCTTTGTCTCGTCTAGCTCCAGTGACTAAAGCTGCTAATGGCCGCCCGAGAATTCTTATTCCAGATTCTGTGTTCAAGATTGGAGAAGAACTCCACAAAGATTTCATTGTGTGCTATTTCAACGGAAAGCCTCCTCCTTTTAGCCAAATACAAAGTGTATTCAATCACCTATGGGGTAAAGGAAGAAAGCTAGAAATTCACAACAACCCTTTGACTAGAAGTGCTTTAGTAAGGATTCCTAATGCTTACCTTAGGCAAAAGATTCTTGAGAAGTATATCTGGTATGCTGGTGACTCGATGTTTCATACTGCGGTGTGGTCTTCTGAACACTCTTCAACTATACCCCCTCTTAAATCCATCAAGCTCTGGGCCCATCTTCATGGCGTTCCACTGGATTTGCGCCATACTCAAGGCCTCAGCCTTGTTGCAGGCTTGGTGGGTCACCCTAAAGAAACTGATGAGTTCACTAAAAATCTTGTGAGCCTCACCGAGTCACATGTGAAGGTTGAGCTGGACTTAACAGAACCTGCCCCAACAGTAGTGGAATTTGAAAGAGAAAGCGGCGAGGTAGTGGAGGTTTCTGTCACTTACCCTTGGCTCCCTCCAACATGTTCTCATTGCCATGAACTTGGCCATGTCATTCGAAACTGCCTTACCTGGACGCCACCTGAAAAAGAAGATACTCAAGCTCAAAAAACTCCTTCAATAGCAAAAAGGAAAAACAAGCAAAAAGTTGTCTACTCTGAAAAGCAAACTTCAAGTGACACTGTGGTAGCTCCATCTACATCAGGAGCTGTTGTGGATGCTAGAAATGTTTCTATGAAACATTGACTCAGCCACTCCCACTCCTCCTTTCACCTTTGTTTCCAACAAAACCGTTCCCACTTCCACTAAAAAGCTTCCCTCCAGAAATACTAGACCACAGACCTCTACTGCCCCCTCCACCCCAAAAAATAAACCTCTCAGTCCGTCTGAGTTTGTGGAAAAAAAGAAACTCAAACGTACAAGATCTGACCCTTCTTTTGACTCTCCTCCCCACCTAAATGCTTATACTACCATTCTGCCTAAAGGAGTACACGGCCCCCCTTCTCTCCCTCTCACTAAACAAATTTCTATCCCATTAAACAACTATTTTTCATCTTTAACTACTTCTGATCTTCAAGGGTTCTCTACTTCAGGGGACCCTTCCTCTCTTTTTCAATGAGTATAAAACTCTTCTTTTGGAATGTCTGTGGACTTAATGAAACGGACAAGCATCTCCCTTTTTGTCAATGGCTAAACTCTAATAATCCCATTGTTGGTGCTCTCTTGGAAACTCATATCAAGGAGGTCAATCTGGCCCCCCTGATGTTAAAGCTCTGTAATGGTTGGAATTACTACTCCAATCATCTCTCTGATGTGGACGGCAGGATAATTCTCATTTGGAAAGACCCTGCTTCTGTTCGTGTTATCTGTCACACTAGGCAGTCTCTTACTTGTGAGGTTACGATCCCGCTTTGCTCGCCGTTCTACTACACTGTCATCTATGCTTCGAATGATGCTCCTGAAAGAAGTGAATTATGGGTGGATCTCATTAACCTGCAGCAGACTCTAGCGTTGGACACTAAACCTTGGATGATAGGTGGCGACTTCAATCAAATAAGGAGCCATCATGAACACTCTCTGTGGAATGTAAACACTAATGACTCTTTGATGACTCAATTCAGTGATTGTCTCCTTCAACTTGGAATGTTTGATCTCCGCTACCAGGGTCCTATATTTACTTGGACAAACTCTCAACCTGATACTCCCATTGCTAAGAAGCTTGACCGTTTACTTGTTAACAACCTCACCATCTCAGCGATGCCTCATGTCACGGCTGAGTTTCTTCCCCCTCTGATATCTGACCATTGTCCCTGTCTTATTGACCTAAACCAACCCCTGCCTAAAGCCGGCACAAAACCCTTCCGTTTTCTAAACTACCTAACCAAACATCCGAACTTCATTTCAGTAGTATCTGAGGCATGGTTTCAGGCCGGAAGCACTTGTCTAACCCTGACAAACTTGTGTTGGAAGCTAAAATGTTTGAAAAATTCTCTAAGAGCATTGAACAGAGATAACTTTTCTAAAATTCAAGAGAGAGTTTTGGAAACTAACCGTTTGTTGCAAGTTGTGCAGGTAGAAGCGCTTCAAAATCCTACACCATCCAACTTTCAACAAGAGAGGGACCTGCATCAAAAGTGGATGTTACTAAGAGATATTGAGGAATGTTATTTCAAGCAAAAATCTAGGATAAATTGGCTAAAAGAAGGGGATCTAAATACCTCCTACTTTTTTCGAATTTGTCAAACTAGAGCAAGCTATAATGCTATCCGTTCGTTTCTCACGATCTCTGGAATTATTTTGACTGATCCTATTGAAATGAGTCACCACGCTGTTTCCTATTTCAAGTCTATTCTCGGGCCGCATCATACAAGAGTCACTACGTTTTCGTCCCCTGTTTGGTTCCAGTCACTGCTACAGTATAAAGTACCTACTGATGAGCAACGTTCTATGGTCTCTCTCCCTTCAGCTTAAGAAATCATAAGGCTATTTTTCAAACTCAATCCCAACAAAGCTTCAGGTCCGGATGGCTTAACTTCGGGATTCTTTAAGGGTTCCTGGGAGATCATTGGTGAGGAGGTTGTAACATCTATTGGACAATTTTTTACCTCCGGTTTCCTTCCTGCTACGGCAAATTCCACTATTCTCTCTCTAGTGCCAAAAAGGCAGGGTGCCTCCTCTATCACTGACTACCGTCCTATCTCTTGCCTGAACACTGTCTATAAAGTTGTTTCAAGACTTCTTGTCCGACGGCTCAAGCCAATGCTGAAAGACCTGATCGTTCCTAACCAGACAGCCTTTGTAAAAGGACGATTGTTGATTGAGAATACGGTGCTGGCAGGTGAACTAGTCAATGGATATCATAAGCATACTTCAAGCAAGAGGATTACTATAAAAGTAGACATCGCTAAGGCTTTTGATACTTTATCTTGGGATTTTCTGTTCGGTTGTCTTGAAGGTATAGATGTTCCTCCTCTCTTCATTCGTTGGCTTCGAGCATGTGTTTGCACTCCTTCATATATGGTTGGGTATAACGGAACTGTCAACGGTTACTTCAAGGGTACGAGAGGATTGAGGCAAGGTGATCCCCTCTCTCCCTATCTCTTTGTAATTGCGATGAATTGCCTCTCTAAACTTCTTACGGCAGCCTCTACAAGTGGGAGAATCGGTTTTCATCCTAGAACAGCCTCAACAAGACTAACACATCTGAGCTTTGCGGATGATCTTTTAATTTTCATAGATGGATCCCTCTCCTCTGTTCAGAGTGTGTTGCAGGTACTTCATGACTTCGAACAAAGGTCAGGACTGGCAGTAAGCGTGCAAAAATCAAGTTTCTTCAGTTCGGGTCTATCAGAATCGGAGATCAATGCGATACAAGTTTCTACCGGCATGCCTCACGGATCCCTGCCTGTTAGATATCTGGGAGTTCCTCTTTGCACTAGGAAGTTGTCTCTCCAGAATTGTGAGCGGCTCATTCAGCAAGTCAAGGCAAAATTCAATTCTTGGACTGTCAAGACTTTATCTTTCTCTGGCAGACTTCTTTTGATCAAAACGGTGATCGCGGGAATTACTAATTTCTGGTGCTCCTCTTTCGTGCTTCCTAAGGCTTGTGTTGTTCGTATTAACTCTCTATGCGGTGTTTTCCTATGGAAAGGCAACATAGACTCTCCCCCCTCTGCTAGAGTAGCGTGGTCAACTGTGACAAAACCGACGAATGAAGGAGGTCTCGGAGTAACTGATCTTGCAACTTGGAACAAAGCTACTTGCCTAAAGTTAATATGGCTACTTTTCTTCAAGGCTGGTTCAGTATGGGTAGCTTGGTACAGGCAGGAAGTGCTTCGTGGTAATATTAGTAACTTTTGGACAGCCAAGCCTAATCAAGCAAACTCATGGCTAGCTAATAAACTACTCAAGCTCAGGCCCCTAATCTTTCCTTGGATAAAAATGAGAGTTGGGAATGGTCTTACTTGCAGGTTTTGGTATGACAATTGGACACCATTTGGTTGTTTGGATGAATACTATGGAGCTGAAGGGAGCTCAAGACTTGGCATCCCAAAACATGCTGTGCTAGCGGATCTCTCACGGAATGGCAACTGGTGTATACCTCAACCGAGAACAGAGAATCAGTTGCAGGTGGTCTCCTACATCACAACAATTGAACTTCAGCAAGAGGAAGATTTTTATGAATGGGAACTTGATGGAAGAACGAGCACCACTTACTCGACGGGTGATGTCTATCACTGTCTTCGGGAGACATCTTCACAAGTGCCTTGGGCATTGACGGTTTGGTTTCCTGGAAGAATCCCTCGGCACGCTTTTCTTACTTGGCTTTTCGTCTTAGATCGTTGCCCAACACGCGATCGGATTGCCAACTGGGGTCTCCAAGTCAATCCCAACTGCTTGCTCTGTTCAGCAGGAATTGAATCGAGGAACCATCTCCTGTTTGAGTGTAACTTCAGCTTCACAATTTGGTCTTCAATTGCTTCTCGTTGCCGGATTCATCCGCAGAGAAATTGGGAACTCACTCTTCTAGACATGGAATCCTTACGGGTCCCTAAACTAGTCAAGAGATTGACTCTTCTAGCTTGGCAGGCGACCATCTATGCGCTTTGGATGGAAAGGAACTCGCGGTTACATCGGAACTCTTTCCGTTATTCCACTTCGATCACGACATCCATTGAGAGGCAGATCACCAATAAAATCTCTTCTCTAAGGTCAACTAATCCTGCTGCCGCTTCTACGCTTATGCAAAATTGGCTATCAACATCCTAAGGCGATCTCAACTTTCTTCTTCTCGGCTTGATTTCAACACCACTCATCGACGAGGAAGAAACGGTCTCAAGTTGGTTAACTGGGCCTTTTACTTTGTCTAGTATATCT
>JABAYD010044915.1:0-15329 GCA_014822095.1 Diplotaxis tenuifolia | reverse complement strand
AAAAAAAATTGAAATCTACTAATTATATGAAACTTATAGGTTTTGAAAATTGTAATATACCATTTAATATCGAACAATTGCTTAAAAATAGAAATCTAATAATTAAATGAAATTGATATTTTCAGGCTCAGAGGTGTTTAGTATTTTTTTTTTAAAAACAATTGACCATTATTAATCACTTATTTAAATCATATATTAAAAAAAATTAAAGTATTTTTTATTTTAAATAACAATCACTCTGTTTTGATAATTTCATGGTAAGTTTTTTTAATTAAATGAAAAGCAAAGCCAAAAAACCAAAATTTGAAAATATGGATTATATTTTTTTATTTATTTACAAAATAAACTATTACAATTTTTTAAAAATAAATTTTTATTTTTTCAATTGTAAATTAGATGTTCGATTATTTGGAATATGTCTGTTAGTAATATCAGTTTAAACTAACTCAGCGGATCTAAAAATTAAAAACCAAAACCAAAATATGAAAAATCAAAAATATAAATTTAAAAAACTAAAATCCAAAATCTAAAAAAAAAACAGAAACTAAAAACTAATGCAAAACAATCACACTACCAATTTCAGAGTACTCATTTTATACCAATACATACTTTAAATAAATACAAAATTAATTATATAAATTTTAATCATAAAAAGATTTCCGCGATTTTCAAGCGTGCGGGTCTAAAGCTAGTTTTATTATTAATAGAGAAGACTTCTCATGTAGTCTAATAGGTAAACTTCTCAACAGGTCTATTTTTTAATTTTATTTAATAATTATATTTTAAATATGTAAGAATATATTTAAAAAAAATATTATAAATCATCAATATATGAAAAAATATTAAGTATATAAATGAAAACTTAATACAACTGAATAATTTGAAAGAACATAGATTGTTTTCCAAACATGTTTGTACAATTTTTATGGTTTGATAACATTAGGTTGGAAGATGTATGTAATCTTAGAATTAGGTTTAAGAATTAGATTTTTTTTGTTTTATTTACTTAAATTTACATATAATTGTTGTCTTGTCTGTGTCTTACAAGTTTGATACAATGATTGATTAAAAGATGTTGGTTATCAAGTGGAATATTTAGAGTTTGAGTTTTGTGGTTTGTAGTATAGTATACTTCACAATTTGTAGTATACAAGACTTTTTGTGTAGTCTACTAAATTCAAAATTTCAAACATCCATTTTTAAAATCTTGTTTTTGCATGATAAATTAAAATAATAGTGTTAAAACTAATATCAAACAATTGTGAAATCATACATTAATTAATAAACAATAACACATTATCGTAATAAAATTTCAAAGAATTCAACAAAAAAATATTTATAAGTTTTGGAGACTTCAAATAAGTCTACTATGCAAAAACCTCTCTCACTTCTCTTTAATATCTTTGTATTGAATTTCAAACATCCATTTTTAAAATCTTTTTTTTTTGCATGATAAATTAAAATAATAGTGTTAAAACTAATACATTAATTAATAAACAATAACACATTATCGTAGTAAAATTTCAAAGAATTCTACAAAAAAATATTTATAAGTTTTGGATACTTCAAATAAGTCTACTATGCAAAAACCTCCCTCACTTCTCTTTAATATCTTTGTATTCTAAGATAAACTTTAGTTAATTTCTTAAATTTTTATCTAATGTTTTCAATATTATCTTATTTTTGTCGGTATTCTCATTTAGTTTTTTTAATCTCCCCTTCTTACAAATTTAAGATTTAGATTAATATATTTTAAATGTGTAATTTTGTTCTTATATTCAGATAAAGTTATATATTAAAACTGTATTTGCTTGCTTTCTACTATTTTAACTTATAATTTCTATTTTGAAGTTCTTTCAGATTAAAGTTATTTTTTCAAGTTTTTAAATGTACAAATTTCAGATCATAAAATGATCTGATACACTATACTTCTGGTGAAGTCTACTTAAAATTTAAGTCTAGTATACTTCAACTGCAAACACTAAAACATAAATTTTAAGCATACTGCATCAAAAGTGTACTAAAATATGATTTAAAATATTTTCTTTAATTATTTTATATTATTTTGCAGGTTTTTTCCATTGTGCTTAAAATTAGTGAATTATGTTAGAAAAGCAATATTAATTTAACGTTTTCTGATAAGATTTTCACAATTGCTTGTTTTATTTAATTATCTTCATCTTTCTCTTTTATGTACAACATTGTCATTGTCTTCAATATACCAAACCCTGTGCAACCAATTTCAAACTCTAAATACCCCCAAAATAAACATCTACATCTTCATATTCATATTTTTTACACACACGCAAATTATTTCTCTTCCCCGTCTTTTCTTAATTTATCTCAAAATCTTCACTTTTTTATTTCATAAACGTATTAGAGTTATTCAAGTTCATGATACTTGGTCAATAATGTGTGAGTAACTTTCACTAAGAAATTATGCGTATATAGAAAAAGTAAACATGAACTTCATTGGATCTAAAGATAGTTCTTGATTGTTTTTTCCAGATCTATTTTGCGACGAAGACATCCATGGATGTCTTCTACACCAAGAAAATTTCTACTAGAGTTTCCTAGTCAATGCATATGTTAGATTTGCAATTGATTTTTTTAATATTTTTAGAGAAAACTTCTGAGAAAGTTTTCCAACTTTCTTTGTTACAAACAGAAAAACGAGTATACTTCTCTGCAAGTTTTCTAGGATAAACATCTTAATTTAACAATTGACCGAATAATATCAAAATTTTTACTTTCCATAGGAGACTTCCTGGAAGTCTTCCGTCAGTCTTCCTGGAAGACATCCTTGGAAGATTTTCAACAAAGACATCCCTAGAATTCTTTATTTTTATTCTATGATTCTGGTTAAATATTTGGTTATTGAAGAAAACTTCCACAAAAGTAAGCTAGGCAGACTTCCACTGACCGTGAGCAAACTTTATGTAACAGTTTAAAACAATCCCCTGGAAGTCTTTTGTTAAAATATTTTCAAGGAAGTCTTGTGTAGAATGTCAAATTTTTGACACAATTAGATCAATTGCAAACTAATCAATTTATCCGAGAAGATTTACAGGAAAGTCTTCTCTGGTGTTTTCGAAAATTAAAAAAAAACAAAATTAAACTAATAGATACAAAGGAAGACATTCTAAGAAATCTGCTGTACAACAGACTTCTCTGAAAGTTTTTTTTGTTGTAAATTTGTAATTGAAAAACTGACTTAAATGAAAGAGTATCGTGGAAATCTACTTCAAGAAAACTTCCGTATAAGTATTCTCGGTGAAAATTATCGTGAAAATCTTATGTGTCAATGTTAAATAAATTTTCATTTTCTCTAAAACTAAAAAACCTTTTCAATATTTTCTTGTTAATTCATGTATGTTAGTCAATATTGATGCTTTTAAATAAAATGTATAACTTAATTGGTGATAATTATGAGGCTACAAACATTCATGTTTATTAATGTTTCTAGTTAATGATAGAAGACTTAAGAAGTCTTAGAAAATTTATGTGGAAGTCTTCTACGTTCATTTTTTATAAAATTTGTATTTTCAATAGTGTTAAATAAATTTAAGATATGTTTTTAACTTTCAAAAGTGTTAAGTAACTTCAAGTAATGTAGTTTAATTTCTCTTCTTAGATCATAAATATAATTTTTAAATTTCATGAATTTAAAATTTCGATTTGCATTTTAAATTTAAGTTTTCCGTTTAAATTTTCAGTTCCCGCTTAAAGTTTTTCATTCTTTCGAGAAGTTTTCTACCAGTCCCAAAGAAGTCTTCTGAGAGAAGACTCCACATGTTTTATGATTATAATTTTTAAGGATTTTCTTAAAAAGTCTTCTATTATATAATGGAAATACTTTTAGTGAAACTTATGTATTGTTTGATCTTTTGTGAATTTGACTTTTTTTTTTTGAAAAGTCTTCTCCCTTATTAGTTATAGTATTTTGGTCAAAATTTTGCTTGCTATGTTATATCAATAACTTCAATAATTTCAAGTAATTTTGGAAAAATAATATATATTGTAAACATGAACATTTAACAAATTATTTTAATTAACATCTCTTCAAGTTTACAAAAAAAATTAACAATTAAAAGAGTACATATATCAATCATAAAACAAACCATAAATAAAATTATTACACATGGAGCTTGGGATTATTTTTTTACATAGATAAGCTTAGACTTCAGTTAGATATATATTTTCGATTCAGATGGTTTCCAGGAAAGTCTTCCGATAAATCTTCCGAGAAGTTTTCTGAGAGGTCTTCCAAAATCTGGTTCATATTTGAAAAAACATGCATGTCCAAAAACGTTCAAATTGCATCAAAACAGATAAAAACTTCAAAAGTAATTTTTTATGCTTAAATTAGTAAAACAGTCCCACTATATTGAATCTACAACTTTTTAAAATCTAACATATAAAACACACAAAAAATACATATCCAAAATTTATATATCTACCTTTAAAATAGTGAAAGATGAGAACCAAGTAGTGAAAAACTTGCAAGAACAAGATAAATTAGTGAAGAAGATAGAAAAAATAAAAAAATTGATACAGATTTTGGTGTTTTCAATTTCAGAATAGATAGAGATTGTAGAGTTTTAGAGTGAGAAATATTTTTATTTTTGTTGCACTCATTTGAGAGAAAGAGAGAAAATATGTAAATTTTCTTTGTATAAAGGAGACAAATTCCAGTTAGATGAAATATTTTCTGGCAAAAAATGAATTAGAAATCTTCCAAAATCTGAGTCAGATATGAAAAAAAAAATCTAGTCTCATTCCTTGAAGATTTGTTTAACATGATAAGACAAGATGAGAGGCAAAAGTCCATCAACCCTCGTAGTGCATTGGAGACTGTTGTTTTTCAGACGATTAGATCAGCTTCTCCTACGTACTTATCATGAAGATTAAGAGGACAATATGGATCTTGCTGCTCAGTATCATAACAACTATCTTCCCAAGCAAAGACCTTTATATACCTATTGTGGACAACTTGTGCATGTGGCTCAAAAATGTTTCAAGCTACATGTTTATCCCCCAGGACATCGTCTTCACAATCCATCTTCCAAACCACAACAATCAAATGCTCGTGGTCATTGCCCAAAGAAAAAATATTGTGGCTACAATAATGACTGAAGCTCTTCTTCCATACACATATAAAAAAATCTGTAAGCATCAAAATATCATATATCCTATAAAATGATAGCTTAAAAGTAGACTATATTAGATTCATTTTCCATTAATATATAGTTTAATTCACTATCATAGTGATGATGTACATATTATTTCTATATATCCCGTAGGAAGTTGATATGTTAAGAATTCAACTATTATAGGAAGTACAATATTTTTTTAGCATCTTTGTATCGACTCTTTTGTTGTTTTTTGTATCAATTTTATAGAAAGTAAAATACTAATAATTGACGTATATATTTTATATGGATTTTTGAATGAAGTTTAAATCATCAATTTGTTTTTCCATTAGCTGTATACATTAAAGTATCATATTTTTACGTCGAAATATTATAAAGTTTTTGAGTAACATTAAATTTTATAAGAACAATTTTTTATTTAAATTTTATAAGAACAAATTTTTATTGAAATTTTATATAATCCAAAGATAAACTAATTTTAAAAAAATATTACAAATTTATTTTAAAAATCAATAGATATTCACGAAAAAATACCTATATATTGGCCATGAAATCCTACCTCCTAGTTTTAATATATTTTAGAAATATTTACAATCTGTAATTGTATAACTGATATTGTATCTTTGATATGAAATACATTAATATTTATTGTATTATATCAAATTGTACTTTGTCTCGAAAAAATGATAAGATAATTCTTTTTTAATTTGAAAGATTTAAAATGTTTATTTACTTTTCTTTAAAATTACTCTGTTATAAATAATTTTTGTCTCATTTAATTAGTTTTTCTATCATCGATATTGTATCATATAATTGGACGTGTTTATTAATAAATTGCAGAATATAATTATATTCCTTTTATTATTTGGTTTGATAATCAACCAATCAAACTATAACGATTTTTTTAGATTTATTGGGTTATTGGAAACTAACATTAAATAGTTTTATATTTTTTTTCTGAAAATAATTAAAATAAATATAAAATAAAATCATCAACCAATTAAATTATAACAATTTATCTCAAACTCCTATATGAGTGACACTTACACAAGATTTATTTAATTGACTTTTCAGTTAATATATAGTTAGGTAAGATTATTAACACATTTTCAGGTTCACTATTTTTTTAATTAAAACGCCAAATCCTGCCATTAAGTTTTTTTTTCTCATAAACAATGGTGATCTCATAAATAAAATTACAAAGCAACAACAAAAACAACTCCCAACAAAATGTTAATAATGGTAATCTGTTTTATTGGCGACACAACAACGAAATGAAAACCTAATGAAATTTCCCCATGTTTGATACTTTTGACGTTGGAGTTGGCTTTTTAATGCCTAAACAATTACCAACGGGGGAGGATAGGCATGACTGTGAACTTCATGGTGCCATTGCTGCAGTGAGCACCGTCGTGCTCGCCACATGAAATATAGTAAGGCTTCATTTTTGTAAGAACTAGCTCAAAACCATTCCCAGCACCTTGCTTAGGTGATGCTATCATATTTCCTTTCTTCACATCGCATTTTTCGTAGCTCGATGGGTTAGAAAACAAGTAGACGCTGTGCGTAAATGGTGCTGGTGGGTTGTATTTGAACACTGCAATTGAATAACATATATATCACTGATGTTATCGTCAAATTTGTTAATATTATCAACAATGTCAACAATATGATGATTGCGATGAATTTGGCAACAAACACTGTCGACTATTTTGATGCAAAAATATGTATTTTGTTTAACAATTTACGAGATTATGTAGAAAAGGAAAAAAGAAAAGAAAAAAAAAATACTCACCAAGTATGTCATTGACAAAGAAGGGAGCAGTCTTAGAAGCCCAGTCGGAGTAATTGAAACCATAAGTCCACTCTTTCTCTCCGCCGACTATGATCTTCCTAGGTTCATTGTAGGTGGCGTTATAGCCTTTTGAATGACCTCCCCTGCCCCAGCCCCAGCCAGAACCGGAGCTGCCAGATCCCGAGCTGTTTGTGTTCTTAGGACCCCAACCAGACCCCGAGCTGCCAGCTCCAGGGTTTTGTCCGTTGTTAGGACCCCATCCCCAACCCCATCCTGGACTTGAACCTGAACCACTTGAATGGTTGAAGCCCCTACCCCAACTCCAACCCGATCCCCAACCGGGGACTGAACCTGAACCTGAACCACTTGAATAATTGGTGCCCGCACCCCAACCCCATCCTGAGCCGTTCCGGCTAAAGCCCCAACCCCATCCCGAGCCCGGGCTTGAACCTGAACTGCTTGAATAGTTTGAGCCTCCACCCCAACCCCAACCAAATGCCCTATTGGCCTCAGCATATGTAGAGAATATGGAGGCCACAATCACAAAGACTAAAACAAGGTTTAGAACAAGAGATTGTGCCATGTTAATTCCTAACTGATAAATGATTTTGATGGTTTTTTTAGATTTAGAGATTGACTATTTATAGGAAAGCGATCGTGGTGCCAAATCGCCAGAAATATGAAATTTAGGCATATTTATTTTGAAAATATTATTCCAAGATACAGCGAATAACAAAAACGATAATGGACTAACATTCACTATTTTTAGCACGCCGATATTACATTCGTTCACAATGAGTAAAAAAAGTAACGTGCAGCCGTAAATATTTGAATTGTGGCTATAACAAAATAAAATAAACAAGTGAATAATGGTGAGAAACCAAATTAGTGAGATGAGTGGGTCGAAAAAATGTTAAGATTCATCAGGAAACATCCACTGGACATTTGTTTAGTGGAATGACTTTGACTCTTCTTCACTTTAATTGCGACTTGAACTAATTAACGTTGACGAATCCTTTCAATTTGCATATAATCCTTTTAATATTCTATTTGATCATTATTTTCTCTTGGAATTACGTTTCCGTGACGATAAGATGATTCAACATTGGGATGCACGGAAACTGCGAGAATTTGTGATGGATGAAGATGTTGATCGGATACTGGATATTAAGTGAAGTTCCAACGCACAATAATATTTAATGGGGGTGGCATTACAATGATAATGGATTATACACAGTATAATCTGATTATTGGTTAGGTACACACCTACCAAATAATGGCCCTTAGACCCGGCAATGGCTCATCACATCCAAATGTGGATCACTGAATTCCGACAGACTGCCTTCCAGTCCATCGGTTACCCATAAACCAGTTGTGCCTCATTAACCAGACAGTCCATAGAACCGGCCATTATCCTAGCATCACTGTCTTGTCTGATACCAATCACAACCGCTATGGTTTTTAGACTTACTACGTCAAGGATGATCCACACTCTCCTTATCTCCCATTACTCAACCATGGCTTATGAAGTATCCTCACTGGTGCAGAATAAGCAGTCTGAACGCATCATAACTGGCTGACTGATGAATTATCGTTAGTACTCATTCTCGGCTGTATTGCCCATCCATTATGACGACCATTGATTCTCATCACACTCAGTTTATCGAACTACCGGGCCAGAATCTCAGTGCTTCAGTTCCACTTTCACAATCTCCTTGCTTAACACATAATCGTTCACATAACACATAGGATACTATTGACTCACGCACCATCAGGATAAACCATACCTGCACATAAACCGCCGAGCAACACTTGGCCCTTAATCCTCGATCATCAGCATGATCGAAGTCTATTAGTGTTAAGCTAGATATATTTCCAACCTAAAACCAATTGATGATAAGTGGAGTGGTTCATCTATCTTATATATTACTTATGATCCCTTCCAACTTCCGATGTAGGATCTTTGTCTCTAATACGCCACTAGAGATGATGTCGCTTTGAACGCCAATCTGGAGATGCTTGGGCAAGGATTGATGGCATACTTCGGGCATGGATCGATAATGGATCGGATAATGGATCGGGTTGAACTTGTGTGGAAAAATTCTGATACCATGTTAAGTTAGATGGAATTCCAATCTAAAACCAATTGGTGATAAGTGGAGTGGTTCATCTATTTTATATATTACTTATGATCCCTTCTAACTACCGTGTGGGATCTTTGTCTCTAATACACCCTCTCGAGATGATGACTCCTTCAGCGTTAATCGCGGAATGTTTAGACAAAGATTGATAAGCCAACCTTGGACACATACCGATAATGGACTGGGTTGGAATTGCGTGAATCGGGTTCTAATACCATGTTAAGCTATATGGACTTCCAACCTAAAATCAATAAACTAAAACAATTTTAGGTTGATGTCTCTTTGAGGTTTGTAAGTACCAGATACCATGATACCATTTGATTTTAGGTTAGAAGTCCATCTAGTTTAACATGGTATCAGAGTCAGATCTATGCAATTCTAGGATACTATTAACTCAAGCACCATAACTCAAGACATACCAGACCTACACATAAACCCCAGACCTACACATAAACCGTCGAGCAACACTCGCCCTTAATCATCGATCATCAGCATGATAGAAGTCTATTAGAATCAACCCAAACTTCCACAGACTTCACCTAACCAGTCTCGTTTAGACCCGCAGTCCATCAGCCAAGACTTAGGGTTTTACACCGTGTTTGTGGTTGTATATATACTCACACTTGTAAAGAGAATGCATAAAATCAATAGAACAAGGAACTCTTCAGTCCACCACCAATTATCCTCTGGTAATACAAAGTTCACTTCAGGTTCACAGCGTTGTAGCGCACCGACCTCAACCTATTCATTATGAATTCTCAATAATTCCATAATTAGGTTGTTGGTGAGACTCGAACCCAGGTCCTCACCCTTTAACAGCATTCCCACAGGACAAGCTGTCACCAATTGACCTGCAGATCAATTGGTGACAGCTTATCTTATGGAGAGTTGTTAAAGAGTTAGGTGTTGGGTTTGATTAACGTCAAGCGCATCAATAACCTACATCTATGGCCGTGAAGGCGCACATGTGAGGAGTTAGAGTCGATGCGGTGCAGCACTTGTGAGCCACTAGATGGGTTGTCACAAAACCACTCTCCACCATCACCACCACTGAAGAGATGCAATGACGGTCCAAGTAATGACCATCACTACCAAACATACACAAAACCTTTACCACCGGCTCCATTCTATGACACACCTCGTCCGCCAATGCACGGTCTCTCTTATGTGTCTAAATGGAATATATGGTTGCAGTTATCTTACAACTGGTACCTATCTTATATGTATTTTCTAATGTTGTATAAATAAACATTATTTTTACAAAGGCCTTTTCTTGCTTAATGAGTTTTATAATATATGGTCGAAAGAACTGAAAGATTGCGAGATAAAACTCTATGCTTCAAAATAACATTTGCCGTAAAAACTCATAGAAAGATCAAGAGAGAAGTGAAGAGGAAATTAGAGTAAAATTTCGAAACGATATCTTTTATTCATGCTCATATAATCGAAAGCTAAATAAGTTTTCTAGTCTGAAATAGAATGTAAAATAAAAAGAAATGTTATCAAAGAGCTTTGGTCTATATAATTTTAGACTTATGAAAATTTTGAATTCGATGGATCATTGCCAATTCTTGCGGATGTCGAAGGTGTAGTTGATCTCCAAGTAGCACTTATTATCGTCATCAACGAACTGAAATATAAAATAAGCTGATTAAGTTTCTTGAACACTAATTCACTAGTAAAGCAAAACATATTTGCTTTTGAAGAAGGCCTAATGATCGATAGTCATCAACTTTAGTAAAAGATAACTGATTAAATTTTATTACATTAACAAAAAAAACCTATACAAAATTAACTGCCTGCTGCCAAATAATTAAAATCACCTATGAATTGATATACCTTTGTCCTTGCGGAATAGGATCCTCTAGCGAATATACCAGACGGCGTGGTTTCTTCAGGCATCACATGTTGGTAAGGCTCAGCTTGAGGACTAAATGTCCCAAGCATTGCTTTTGTACTATCCACTGCCCCAACAAGAAAAACACCAACCATTAATAGATAACATCTTGAAGAATATTTCCAACAAGAAGATTAAAACTTACCCTTGACACCGGTTTTCCAAACGGTATTGTTATAGCGAAGGCCAGAAACAATATTGTTGGTAACACGGAAGTTGAAGACAAGGGTGTAGTTAGATCCTTCCTTTATGGTGAACCAAGGACCTTTAGGGTTTGGCATTCCATCATCAGGTATCGTCAATACCATATCCTCTCTCTCTGGAGATCTAACTGTCAAGTGTAGTATCTTTACTACAGGATCCGGTGTCTCTGCATTTCATAGATCCGTTTAAGTGTCTGTTGGATATGAAAATTTAAGTGTTTTTTTCTTCCAGTACATCATTTAGCATATTGGTATCTTACATTAAGACAGCTTAAATTCAATAGCTGACTTTATGACCCTAACCGAGACTAGGGTAACTAAAAATGTCATTTGATTTAGCTAACATGCATTAATCGTCCCTCCCGTACATGACGTTCTTTTAAAGATTACAGCCTAATTAAATTATGAGATGTAAACCAGATTATGGGTTTGGTTTACCTCCGACGTCTTCAAAATCCACCACGCCGAGAAGCTGCTCCTTCCATCTTCTCAAGCTTTCATCATCCTATCAAATTTTCGCCGGAATTATAAACTAATTTTTTAAAACGTGCGATTAATATAATAGTACGAGTAATAACATATACTAACGTATCTGAATGTACCACGTTCAATCGTTAATATGCCATGATACTGACATTTGTAACTAATATAACCAAACCATAATCCCACCATATAAACGTGTATAGTTGAAAAATAGAAAGACCTTGTCTTTCTCGAGTTGTTCTTTGAGAGCGATCATCGGACCGAGTTCGGGCTTCCTGTTTTCATCATCATCATCTTCTGTTGGAGACAAAGAGCTTTCACTGTTCATTCTGCTTAGTCTATCTTCTATGTCTGACATTTCTCCTGATGCTTCTCCCTTCTTCTCATCTTCCAAACCCATTATTGAGTCCTCTAAGAAAAGTTTAACGAACAAACAAAAATAAGTCTCGTTGTTGATCTAATAAGATCTTAGATAAAATCAACGTTGGGTTCAAGCAAAACGCAAATGGCTATAGAAAGAGGGAGAGAGAGAAAGTGAGAGTTTGGTGTTTTCTTGTTGAGAAATGATTATATTTGGAGCTTGAAGAAATGGTCATGCGGTGATCCTATTATTTTGTAAAAATCCCACTATCAGAAGATCAAAATTTGCTAAAATGGTTGTATTGATTACACGTTTTGAGGACGTTCTATAGAGGCGTCAAATGATCGGAGAGTGATCCACGTTTAAAAATGGGCATGGCCGATTGGTCAGCTGGCAAGCCCAAAAATACACAAATTGTATTGCAACATCGATTAAGTTCATTTGGACATAGACAGTCCATTCGATTGACCAAAAAAAAAATAAAAAAGACGGTCCATTCGATACTAATCCTACCTACCTAATACATATTGGTTTGCAAGTGGAAAAACGATTTAGACTTATTGGACTAAAAAGTCCTTTGCCTAATAAGAGCACCCTCATCAGTGAACTCTCCGAATCTCGAGTCGGCACATGTTAGTGGTGTCCGCGAATAGTGTTGATAGAGGTTCATCCCAACGAGCTCAAGTGATACAGGTTCATAAAAAACAGGTTATTATATTAATGTTTTTTTGGATAATGTGTAAGCCTCCCTTCACATTCTCTAATGGGATGCCTAAGACAATAGCTACAAGTATAACTTATTGGGTAATTTTATCATTACTATTGACCCAAATGTAAGTACAATAGCCTTATCAGGTTTGCAGCTTCCCAATAGTGAGATTGAAGATAGTAATCAAGTCTCAAGATTCCAAGCGATGATCCTAAGACCAAATGGTTACTGGTAGTGAGTACGACATGAGTTCCAGTTGTATCAAAATGGTTAGTTGGCCAGGGATCTCACTGAAGTAAGTTTTCTTGCTCCAATTTATTCAACCCCTTCTCCATTGCAGCTTCTCTGCAAAAGCTATAACTATAGAGAAAAACAGAATTATAGGAGACAAAAGTGTAACAAATCAACACTTGTTGATGGATAGCTACCATAAAAAGGAGACAATTGTTTTGTTTCTTCCCTAATGAATTTTAAGAATTGCAAGAATAATCCCTCTGTATCTTTCAAAGGCAGCTTCTACGATTTGTATTTCCCTTTTCAATTTCAACAAAACGTAACGGTAACTAACAGCGAACGACAGTGTCTTGAATGAAACAGAGGAACCAAGTGACCAACCTGCTTCCTGAATCATTTTCTCCTACTATCATCGCTTATAACTAATATCTAGACTACAGACCCTCTACTTCGCTCAGAAGCTATCTTTGTTTTGCCCCCCTTCTTCTTTCCACTTAAGATACCCTGTAACTCAGCCACAAGCACCTTGTCATCATGCTTCCTCACAAACCTGTTTAAGAAAGCTTCATCGGTAATGGCCAAAACAGGCGACATTGTAGGGAGTTCACTTCCAAGCAATCCTTTACTCATGAGAGCTTTGATCACGTTACATCTCGGTATAGTCCTCTTCTCCAGGCTGTATCCAAGCACAGCAGGGGTTGAAACCACAGCCTTTAGTGGCCAATTCATCTCCTTCACCAGAAACTCAGTCTTCTCCTTCACAGACTCTGCAGATAACCCAATGCACTGAGGAAGACGCTTCAGAATCATCGTTAAGTCACCCTTAGTGAACCCAAGGCACAATAGTGTTTCAATGGCCTTCTCCATCTTTTCCTCTGAATAACTAATACACTGTGGAAACTTCTCAAACAGCTCGAGGATCTCCTCATCGTGTAGTCCACACTTCTTAAGGGTTTCAACTGTCTGACTTATCTTCCTCTCCGAGTTATTCAAAAAGGGAGGATACTTCTTGAACATTCCCCATACATCACTTACCTCAAACCCTAACTTCCTACAGAAACTAACTTTTTCTTCTATCGCTTTGTTGCTGAATCTTTGAACAATGCGTAGAGCTTTGACGAACTTTGGAGTGGTGGGATCAAAACCCATCTCAACAACTTTCTTGAGAGATTCTTTAAACTTTCCATCTCCGCAGAGAAGTTGATGTTCAGAGATGAGCAAAGGAAGTAACAACCTCTGAGGCACGCCAAGATCTCTCAAAGCCGATACATTCCTGAGTTTATTCTCCTGCTTACTTCCCTGTGGCATAGAAGAAAGGCATAACCTCTTGTACTCGGAACTCTTGTCAGTTTCTACAACCTCTTTGACGAAGTCATAATACACACTGATAGATTTTTCCTTTTTCACTCCCAAGATTCTTGGAACTTTTGAAAGAATCTCAGTGAGTTCGGACCTTGAAGCTCCTCTTGACTCTAAAAACTTAAACTTGGGAGCAAGGGAACTCTCAGCATCTGCTATAAGCAACCGTGGGTACTCCGTGACGATGCTTGAGAGCTGAGAATCTGTGAAGCCGTGACTTCTGAGTAGACTCAGAACAGAATCAGGGTTTCCCTTGTCCACGAAACTGACTTTACTCGAGATTGATTCTGCGAGTTTTTTAGGTAAACCTAGAGAATCAACAAGGTATGTGACGGTAAAGGTCTTTCCTTTTCGCCCATCTTGAAGAGAGCTCGCAGCAGAGGAAAATGGTGATGGATTTTGCAAAAGATTCAATAGAATTGTTGAGCTGCAACATCTATGTAACTCGGTAGACTTTCTTCCATGGAGTATTAGAGAAAACATGGCGATTACAGAAAGAAGCACAAGGAGACCGATCCTATATCTTATTCCATTTCACAGTGTTGAAGAAATACAAAACAGAGCAGAAGAGAATCAAAGACCAAACCAGAAAGTTTGGCGCCTACAGGATCAGCCGTACTGTCTGTTTCGATTCGTGAGAAACTGGTTCATCGATCAGTGACTGACGCAGAGACCAACAATTGGTTCGGATGTTAAACCCTAATTTTCAGTTATAATTCTAAGACATAACACGAAAGAGTATGAGCATTATATGGGCCTACTGGACCTATACGAGGATCATTAAAAAATTTAGCTCGGAATAATCTCGATGATAATGTATTTTCGCCAAGTCCTTAGGTAATAAACCCAAAATCAAAATCAAAATAAAAAGAAAACCGAAGGACGTGGGTTAGCTAAGAGTTATTTGGTTTTGTCCTTAAGACTACGTAGCAGCGGTGGAGAGGGAGATGTAACCGAAGGGGGATAACTCCAAATGCCCTATACCCTCTTGAAA
>JABAYD010044886.1:0-10567 GCA_014822095.1 Diplotaxis tenuifolia | reverse complement strand
GCTTCATGTTTAGGAAAAGTATCCATATGAGTCAAGAACTGAGATGTAGACATGCTTTGGAGAATTGGTACAAGATTTAGAAGAGTTAGAGCTGCCCTTTAGGCTAGTGTTCTAACAAAATTCTGTTTTTAATTCTACTGGAGCTTTCTCTGATCTTATCTCTAACAATTAGAGAAGAAGGCTTTTGGATCCTCGGAGTTTGAAGGAAGAAGAACATGCAAGCTTGTTCAAGCGAATCGGAGTCGCTCACGGAAGGATCATTATCTTTAGATGTTGGGTTTCGTTTTGGGCATAATGTTAATTGTATGGGCTTGAGTTAGCTTGTAAAACTTGCCTATTGGTCTAATATAAATGGCAATGGTTGACGAAAAAAAACATCACTCGCCGGCAAAAGAAAAAACGCGCGTGAAACACATAACTAATCACATCATGACACATGGCGAAAAAGCCCGTGGACAGCTTGAGAAAGCAGATATGTCTACTTTATTAGTATAGATGATTAGAAAAATATTTATTTGTTGCCCGTTTTAATTTTACTGTATTATTTTGGTGTAACTTGAAGTTAGATAGTAATAAAAAACCAGAGCATATGTGGCCTTGAATTTGTGCGGGTGCACTCTCCATTCATTCCCTTGCATTGTCTGGATCAAGAAGTATCTCAATTACACTATACAATATAATATATTCTAAGAAGAATGCGTCATAAATTTGACATTGTAAGAAACGAAAATGTTGAGGAGGTCGTCTGTAGATGTATATCTTTTGACCAAAGGCTTTTGTTTTGATTTTTGAATGACTATAAGATGTGATTTGTATATTTTCCAAACCAAATAAACCGAAGAAATGACATGGAGAGAATCATCGGTCCCCAAAATATCTTCATTGTCCGAACTCTAATAGAAGTAATAAAATCTCAACTCATGTCTAGGTGGTAGCAGATCACACATCTCTCCATGTCTTTTCATCATTCTCCATTTTCTTCTTTTGGGGCTTTGTTGTTTTAAACTTCTGCGAAGAGATGTCATTGGCGCCGTCTCCATTACCTCCTCTCCCGCCTACCATCATTCCTCCTGTACCTCCCTTGACGTCTCCTCCTCCGCCACCTGACGCTACTCCCCCTACAACTCCCGTCGAACCTTCTCCGCCGCCACCTACCGCCGATCCTCCTACAACTCCCGTGGAACCTCCGCCTGCCGACATTCCTCCTCCAACTCCCTTGACCCCTTCTCCTCCGCCACCATCCTTCGATCCACCTCCATCTTCTCCCTTCCCGCCTTCTCCTCCGCCCCCGTCTCCCGCCACTCCAACTCCCTCGACCCCTTCTCCGCCGCCGCCCACTAATCCAACATCTCCGCCTCCGCCTTCTCCCTTGAAACCTTCACCTCCGTCGTCTCCCCCATCTCCCTCCACACCCCCTCCACCTCCAGCGATCCCCCCAGGCTTTCCTCCACCGCCTCCGTCTTCCTCTCCCGGAGGAGGATTATCAACGGGAGTGGTGGTTGGAATCGCCATAGGAGGAGTAGCTCTGCTTGTAGCATTGGCTTTGATTTGTTTCTTGTGTAATAAGAAACGGCGAAGAGATGTAGAAGCACCTCCTGGTCCCAATGGTAAAACAAAAATCTCAATAAGACTAAACCAAAAAATCTAATCTATGATTTATTTACATTTTCTTGTTTTTAAATTACACATATTAATATGCATTGTCTGAAAATTGGATTTCATTTTAGATGTCTTCAAACTTGTTTTTAAAGAAACTATTTTAAGATTTCATGTCCCACTGTTTCTCAGGCCCTTACGGTGCACATAAGCAACATAATGCATCACAACCGTCACCGCAACCATCAAGCCCTCCCTCCGCACCACCACGTCCACGGGGCTTGAGCAGCAGCAGCAGTGGTGGTGGCTACGACTCAAACTACTCGGATAATGCAGTTCATCCTCCACAACCATCTCCAGGGGTCGCAATAGGAAACTATCAAGGCACTTTCACTTACCAGGAGCTAGCTAGAGCCACCAATGGATTCTCTGAGGCCAACTGGTTAGGGCAAGGCGGGTTCGGATATGTGTACCGAGGTATATTGCGTAACGGTAAAGAAATCGCTGTGAAACAGTTGAAAGCTGGGAGTGCTCAAGGAGAGAGAGAGTTTCAGGCAGAGGTAGGGATCATTAGCCGAGTTCACCATAGGCATTTGGTTGCTCTTGTCGGTTACTGCATCGCGGATGATCAAAGATTGCTTGCTTATGAGTTTGTTCCTAACAACACTCTCGAATTTCACCTTCATGGTTAGACAAATCACTAAGCTCTTCTATGATTTTATGCTTTATTGTTTACTATATTAATGATGTTTCTTTTCTTGGGGAATCGAACTTGTGACAGGGACGGGACGGCCTCCGATGGAATGGAGCTCAAGATTGAAAATTGCTGTTGGTTCTGCCAAAGGATTGTCGTATCTTCATGAAAATTGTAAGTAGTATATGGTATGACTGTTTAAAATATACAAGTCATGTTTGCTTGTTCGTCACGCATGTATATATGTATTTGCAGGTAACCCTAAAATCATCCACCGTGATATCAAGGCGGCAAATATATTGCTTGATTTCAAGTTTGAAGCAAAGGTAGAATTTATAATTTCTTACATATGTTTTATTAATTAAAGCATTACATGTATGTAACTTAGCACTATATTTAGGTGAGTTTTTTTTTGTATTGTGTCACTTAAGCTCTCTTCTATCTTTTTAGGTTGCTGATTTTGGTCTCGCTAAGATTGCTTTGGATACAAACACTCATGTATCTACACGTGTGATGGGAACCTTTGGGTAAAAGATAATCTTCAAGTTAAATATGTACAGTTTGTTATTTTATTTTTTTTGAAACAGTTAAAAAGTGTCTTAAAATCCTTAAATTTGGTTTTGGTACTTTAGGTATTTGGCTCCGGAATACGCTGCTAGTGGAAAGCTCACCGAAAAATCTGACGTTTTCTCATTTGGCGTTGTACTTTTGGAGCTAATAACCGGGCGTCGCCCTGTTGATGTAAACAATGCATATGCAGATAACAGCTTGGTTGATTGGGTAATTAATATTAAATACAATCGTTACTTTCACTTGTTTTTTTTTTTTGCAAGTTGACGGTTGATTTAATAGAAAAAAGTATGTGTAAATAATTTGAACAGGCACGACCGTTGCTTACTAGAGCTCTTGAGGAAAGCAACTTTGAAGGTTTGGTTGATCCAAGGCTGAATAATGAGTATGATAGAGAAGAGATGGCTCGGATGGTTGCTTGTGCTGCCACTTGTGTTCGCCATTCAGCTCGTCGCAGACCTCGCATGGACCAGGCAAGTCAATCATGCTTTTCTTCTGAACTATCACCAAATATTGAGCTAGTGACTAGCTTAGCACCAAAATATTGCCAGTTTAGTCAAAAGTTTTGGCGGTAAATATACATTTTTCAAAAATATTAATCTAAGTAAAAGTTCTAATTAGAATTGTTTAATAGTATAGATTGAACAATGAGGAAACATATTTTCCTAGCTCTATTTTTTTTTAAAATTTGCTAAATATTGGTCATTTGAAATGTTGATAATGCTAATCGAATGAGTGATTGTGTCAAAAACCGAGTAGGTAACACGTGTGCTAGAAGGAAACATATCGCCGTCAGATTTGAACCAAGGGATCAAACCGGGTGAAAGCAATGTATGTAGCTCACATGGAGGAAGCACAGATTATGACATGAGCGAAGACAATGAAAGCATCAACAAGCTTAGGAAAAAGGCACATGGGACTCAAGAGTATAGTGAAAGCAGTGAGTATAGTAATCCAACTAGTGAGCATGATTTGTACTCGATCGGTTGGAGCAGTGAGAGTCGGACCACACGGGAAATGGAGACAGGCACTAGAAAAAGAACCAGTCAAAGTTATGGTGGACGTTGATCTCTCTGTCTTTAAAGGGAAATATTGCATGATTATTTGAATTCTTTGTTTTTTTTTAACTGGAAATGTCTTTAACTCAGCAGAAAAGAACAATAAATCTTCTTTCACTCTTTCCTCTGTTGTTGTTTTTGTTTTTGAGTTTGATCTCTGATTTAGCTGGTTCTTTTTGAAGAACTTGTTCTTGTTGTATGGTGCATACGTATTCTTAATTCCACGTGTTCTAACAAATTGTTCTTTTTATTAGTTTCTATCGTGCTGGGAAGTCATCTCGTTTTGATCACCAAAATCGGGGAGAAATACAATATTTCATCGATGGAAATTAATAAAATTGGTAGACGTAAGTGTAATAGGTAGAGTAATAGTAGTGAAAGAGATTCAGTATCACAAAAATATTTGAGAAACGTTAGAACAATTTTACATTAAAAAAAGTGACACTATATATATCTCCACCAATCTGAACAGAGCACAAATATCCCTTTCTCTTCTGTCTTAACATGTCAATACGATAGGACAGACAAATGACAATATATAACTCGTTTAAATCCTTTTTTTTTTCTCAATATTACGCCACGAAGAAGAGGAAAACCATGAGAAAAGCAATCAGTACGAAGAAAATCTTAATCATGAGCCATCGGTTTGAAGATATACTATTGAGATACCTAGCCAGTTGGCTCTGTGCGCCTTCCACATTAGCCAATGTATCTTCCATGTTCTGATCGATCCTGTACAAACCCAAAAACATATTAAATTACTTCATTTTCCTAACAATATTAAGTGAATTTTAAAGACATGTTTGGTGTTTGACGAACCTGATAGCGATCTCCCCTTGCTGAGAAACCATGGTTGCTAGTTGTGTGAAGATACTGCCTAGCTCATGGATTGTTGACTCTACGTTGTGTAGAGCTTCTGCTCGGCTCTGCATATATGTGTCTTGCAACGGGACCATATGTTGCTGTTGTTGTTGACTATGTTGTAATAATGGCGACGATTCGGCCTCTCCCTGCCTACTGTAAGCTCAGAACATATAAGATAGGTCTTTTATTATAAACGCTAATTAGACTAAAAGAAAAGAAACGCAAGTTCTACTCTGAAACTGTGTTCATTACCTTGGGACGATCTGAGAAGACGATGAAGAAGAGCCATTTGCCCATGGAAGAGGAGAAGGTTGGCTAGGTGAAGGCTTAGAAGCCAAAGGGCGCTGGCGAACAAATGGGTTTGCTGATTCCTTTGAAGAGATTTTCGAGAATTTTTTCATTCGATCTTCTTGAATTTTCATGTTCTGCAATACCAGACCCAGTAAGATCATAGCTCTCAGTAAATAGTACTAATGCTTTCTCAAAGAGAAATTACTAAAAGGAAACAAAGAAAGAACCTAACCTCGGTTCTCAAAGTAAGAACATCCTTAAACTCTTTGGTAGTGTCCATCAAGCGATTCTTGAGATCGTCAACAACTGTCGCTGAGTGAGTAGTTGTGTCTCTAGAGATGTTCCTTTCATCATTATGGGAGTTGCGTACAGCTTGAAGGTCGAGTAATGCTCCATTTAGACCAGAGATCTCTTGTTTGATCACCACCGTTAGCTCTTGTATCTCCCTGGTGGGATCATCAAATACTGATGACCTCTTCGCCACTGATTGTACAGCAAAATGACAAGTTAGTAAACTATAGTACTTGAAAAAAAAACAGCCTCTTCGACAAAGAAACATTTTGAAGTATTAATAACAGGTTCCAAACATACGAGCTTGGCGAACTCACACCATCAAACAAACCATAACAATGCCAAAGACCCTAATAAATAATGGGAAATACACAACAATCATGCTTCTGTCTGTGCAGGCATGGAAGTGACTATGTTGCTCAAATTCAGCTTTATAAACAATCTTCACAGTATATGAATGAAACAACAGCTTCTTCCATGTTAGGGGTTCCAAACTTACGAGTTTGCAGAACTCACACCATCAAACAAAGCCATAATAATGCCAAAGACCCTAAGAAATTATGTGAAGTACACAAGAATCATGCTTCTGTGAAGGCATAGCAGTGAGTATGCTGCTCAAATGTCCGACTATGCTATCATAAACTATGCAAATTGCACCACTAATCACATCCTAACCAAGCCAAGTTATCCAGATTCACGAGATTCCTACGAATTTATATGTACACAAGAATCATGTTTCTGTGTAGGCATGGCAATGGCTATTTCTGCTCAAATGTATAATCTACGCCCTAATTGGATCCTAAGCAAGCGGAGTTACTCAGATTCATCACTAATAAAGAAACATACGTTGAGCAAGCTTAGATAGCTTCTGCGACGTCTGGTGGATAGCTAAACCGATCAGACCAGCTCTCTTACTGAACTCCGATTGATTTGCCGCCGCAGATCTCAGATCCTCTCTTCTTCCCACACCACCACCACCACCATTATACGGGACATTATTCGCCGCTGCTGGAGCAATCGATCTCCTCCGACTTTCAACGATGCTGAAGAACTCGTCCGTCCGATCTCGGTACGACGATTGCCCACGCCTTGCTTGCATTTTCTTCGTTCGAGAAGAATCTTCGGATCTGGTGCAAAATCAACCGAATATTGGAAGCAAAGTATCGATTGAGTTTTTTTCCGATTTGAATTTCAATCGCCCCACCGTGTGCCTGTGATGCAGAGGAAACAAGCTAAATCCGATCAACGCGTCGGCATAAGTTTCTCATTTTGGTCCTCTATTTATTATTTTGTTTTAAAATTGTACCTTATACATTACAAATGTCCAATGTGTAACTTGGTCTGATCCGGTTAGTAGAACCGGTATATCATTAAACTCTTTGATTGTCACGTTAAATTATGGATTGAGTAGTCGGATGGCAAAAGAAATTGGCTGGACTGAAGGAGAAGAGATTCTTGATACGATGGCCCACTTCACAAAGAGGTTAATGGATTTTCGTCGCGAGGTCCTCGGTCAAGCCTAACAAAACATTCGCTTTAAACTCCTAAAATTTTTGAAAAAAATAATATAGACAAAAACCCCTCCAAAAAATAATTTTAGACCTCCAAATCTATCAAAAAATATTTAGTTTAATTTTTTAATAAACTATTTAGGATTCCCGAAATCTCATGGTCAACCATAATGCTTAGTATAAGAAGTTCGATAGAGCTTAAAAAAAGGTTAGATGCTTGGTATAAGAAGTTCGGTAGAGCTTAAAAAAGGGTTATCATGTATGAGAGTGATCAAATCAAGGAGTGATGAGAGAGAACTCCACTATCAATTTCTCTACCATTTGCAATTCAGTCTCTCATCATTCTATTTTTATTTGACATGAAGACATATTGAGGTTTTGGTCTTCTATAGTGAAGATCCGGAGAAGTGGCTGATGTGAATTGACGAGATGGTTTATAACGAACTTGAAAGAGTTTATGATCACGTGCTCTTAATCATGTGTTTTCTTATCCTTTAGAGCATTTAAAAAAAATACTGTGTATTTTAAAGTTTGCAGAATTTTATATTTGAAGCTTCAAAATGTTTTTCTCCAAAAATAAAACTCCAAACCTAACTTCAAATTATTTATATTTTGCAGTATGATCTTTTTATTTGTCATAGTTAATGTAAATTCATAAAAAAAAATATTCTAAATAACAAACACATATATAAAAATTATACAGCAATATTAACTAATAAAATTTACACTAAAATTATAAATACAAATACATAATTAAATATTAACTGAAAGAAAAATATCACATTATTGTTTTCCAATTCTAGTTTTAAGATTTTAAAAATTAGAAAATATTAAACTACAAACAAATATTAAGTTTTTGTATGTTCTTGCTATCTAATTCTAGTTTTAAATATTATAGTTTTATTTTTATGTGTAAAACTTAAATATATAAAAAAATTAATCTGAAATATTTATGAGATATACAATTTTTAAGGATTAAAACGATAAACAAAAAAAAATATTTATGAATTATTTATTTGTAATTGTAAGGATCTAAATATAAATAAAAAGTTGAAACTTCAAATTTGAAATTTAGAGTCAAAACTTCAAATTTGAAGTTTTAAGTTTTTTTTTGAAAAGAAAAAAACTCTATATTTGACATTATAGAGTTTTTTTTAGATGCTCTTATCATATGTATTATTGACCTAGAGATGGGGAAGTACGCACCAAATTAGTTTAACTATTTATGGGCATCACAAAGACCAAAATTTGCATGTATCCTAGTGGCTGTGACAGTAATCATGTATTCACAGATTTTATGTAAAATATTTGGAAGCTGACTATCTTCGTGACTCTTATTTCATCTTGTGCTTGAGATTTCATGTTTTACTAACAAAATTAACCTGGATGCTGAACTTTTTATGATTTGCAAAAAATGTTCCAAACAAGCCTTCAAACTCAGGTCATAATAAGTTGGCCAGTTTAATGTAGCATGTATAGTAAAAAACCATATGTAAACAACAGACCAATGTTCAATTTTTAGCAAAAAAAAAACATACCAAATTAATAATCATAAGCTTGATTAGCTTGACTCAAAAACCGGTCGTGAAGTATAGTAGTCTAAAACTAATGGCCACGTTATTAAAGTTATAGATAGTTTTATATGTTAAGTTTATGTTGTTCATTATAGACATTTAAGTGAAAAACTAATTTTCATCGGTTTGAAGAAAAATTAATCAGCCTACTAAGAAATGAAACTTAAGTGATGTAAATAAGAATTTGGGGGAGGGGGTAAGAGTTCTTTTCTACTTCGTAGCAGAAAGAAGAAAGAATATTTTAGAAGAATGATGTAAGAATTTGCCTACCAACACTAATTATATAAACAAATAAGATCTGTCTTGACAAAAAAAGGAAAAGATTTGTATTGGCGTTCGTGTGCAAGATGATGATGATACATGAACCCCACCATTCTCAACCTCAAGCTTTTCACGTCTACTCTACAACTCTCATTTTCCAAAACACTCATATGTCTCTCTATCTTCTAGACTTTTCAATCCATTCACTAGACTGAAATGTAGGATATGGAAAAGACAATGTATCCTCTCTTTGAACCAATTGAGTTGAGGTAAGCAAATGTATTAAAAGCGTCTTACTTGTTAGGTATAAGGTTTAAGAGCAATTAATAAAGTAATCAAAGGAACGGGTTTCTATTTTACAATTCATTAAAATGGGTTTCGTCAAAGTAAAAAAGGCAGCTTAAGGTGGATTGGTCTTTAGTGTTTAACAGCCAAACTAGATTTGCTGTCACTAGCGATTTGGATGCATTATATTTTCTTAATTAGTTTGTATATATTTCCAATCTAACGTTTTCTACTAGACATTCTTTTTGTAAATAAAAGTAGTTGAATGTTTGTTGTGGTTCGCCAACTTCGTTTGTTTCCAAATTATTTGAAAGATACCCTTGTACAGACACATGATACAAACTCTTCAGAATTGGTGAATTTCCCCTAAAATTTTCATATGTTACAAGCTTGGATATATGAAAATATTTCATGAAATATTCATGAATTCCTAATCCCTTTACTTGATCATTTTTAAAGTGTTTAGTCTCTTTAACACTCATCACTTGTATCAAATTTGATGTTTTGTGATACTATTTGACCACACTTTTTACCGAAATGATTAGAAAATCCACTGACATACACAAAATCACCAATCTGTAAAAAAAAAGAATTTAATTTGTTAATTTCAGTAGATCTTTGATCATCTTATACCTACCAAATTTTTCGTGTGCCTTAGATCATCTACTAAAGCAACGAAATGGACATGTATCACTAAAAGACACAAAATCGACATAACGCTAGGCCGGTGAGGTAAAGTGAATTTTTAGCCTGATTATGACTATACCCTCATAATATATTATAATTATTACATTTGAATATTTGATCTTGTGATTTTACTATGTTACCTAATGTTTCTTTCCAGACAAAGTTTATTCTTCTGATAGCATTATTGTTTATGTTGTTTCTTTATACGTTTATTCTCTATCATCTAACACGAAAACAACCTCTGAAAGGCTCGTCTCTTGCTTTCCAGTAACATAAAGATGGTTATTCACTTGATGATGACGAAACAACAGTCAGATAAGAAGTTTATCAGTTCTAATCTTGGCATAATTATGGATAATCTATAAAACAAAACGGTTTTTTTTCGTCCGTCCATGTTGGAAGCATTCCAATTTTTATACTGTTGCACAGTTCTAAGACCAAATGTTCAACTTAAGTAAGAAACCATTTGATGGTTAAGGAGTAGTGTGAAGGGTTGGTTCACGTATGTCATGGTTACAGGTCTTCTTTTCTACATAATGTTATTTTTGAAATTAGAATTTCTAAAGAGTGATTGAAGGCCTAGAAGAGATTAAAGAGCAAGTTCGGAACTTCCATTATTAACAACATAAACTTAAGCATGCAGTGCAAAATCACACATAAAAGGTTGGATTGATGGTACAAAAGAGAAAATACGAAATGTCAGCATAGTTAGAAACGATACAAAATAGTAGTAAAAGTTGTGGTGGTATTACCTTCCAGTGCCACCAAATGGTTACACATGAAATACGATGTACCACAGCAGTGCAACATTACCAATCAAAGCAAACAATATTCGAAATTCTAGGTTCGCTACAAGAAAACATCGCTATTCTGAGGGACATTCCG
>JABAYD010044870.1:0-12498 GCA_014822095.1 Diplotaxis tenuifolia | reverse complement strand
TTCAGGAATGATTTTACACTTATGTTTTGTTTGGGTCTAAAAAGACACGAAGCAAATTGTTGGGATCTAAAAATGCCAAGTAAATGGGTGTCAGAGAGAGTGAGTAAATGAAGAAGTCTAACTATAGTCAACCGATTTGTGTTTACATCATATCAAATATATAGACTATATATTTACTCATACATCGCAAGATACGCTCCATCATGGCTCACTCATTTACTATCTCTGGAGGCCAAGGTTTGAATCTTGTGAGAGTAGTTTCATCTCCATCCTTTATGGTGCCTATTGGCATTTTCGCTATTATTTGTATCTCTTTGTATCTCTCCAAACTTTCTACCTTAAGTTCAAGTGAAATAAAAAAAAATATATAGACTATATGTATGCGTCTATAATATAGTTATGCATATACAATATAATTTGTCTTTAGCATATATGCCCACCAAACGTATACGTAAATACGTGAGCGATTTCTACTTTTATTCTCTGTATAAAGATTTTTAATGTTTTCTTTTGAATATGGCTTGGTTGGGATGTGTGAGTGTCTGGCTCAACTTTGAGCACACTTATTTTGAGTTTAGTTTGGCCATTCGGATCCGATCCAAAAATATTTGAAATGAAACTGACTTACAATATAAAAAAATATTTGAATGGATGTTGATTTTGAAAAAAATAATCTGAGTGGATAATATCTTTATCCAAATGAATATCCAAAAAGAACTGAAATATATATATATATATATATATATATATTCATAATATACTTTTTTGTTTTATTCAAAATACTATATTGATGTAGTACATAGTTCAAAATTAAATAATATACATAAAGGTGTGAACAAAGCGATTTGATGCTATTTTAAATGCATGGCAATTATCTTGTGTCAAAAGTGATTTAATTTAAAATGCATTGAAAAACATTTTGTGTTATGCATTAACAAAAGTTACAACCAATTCTTAAAACATTAACTAATGGTTTTTTTACTTTCAAAAATTTGTATCTAAATCTATTAAAATTAAAATATTAGTGAAGTTAATGTTAAATTTTGAAGGATGTAAAAAACGGTTAAATTTTGAAGTACAAATATCTATAATATATAAAAAATAATAATAATATATCAAATAAATTTGTATAAACGATTCTCATTCCGCGAAAGGCACATATCTTTATATTAGCCTAAAATTATCAAAAAATTAAATAACTAAGTTATTATTTTTTTAAAATAAAAATAAATCCAGTCTATATTAACACTAAATTTAAGTAATTAATCAATTCTATTTTATTTATTAATATGAAAATTATATTCGCCTACTAATTTGTTTATATACAATTTTACTTTAATTCAACGCAAGAAACAAATTCTTCAAAACCCTCATCAAATACATATTAATATAATTTTTCTAGATAGAGTATTAAAATTAGACATATATATATATATTATAAAATAAAAATGAATAATTAAATATTACTAATATTTAATGATATGATGAAACTTGTCATTATTGATATTTTATGAGCATAGTTTTACAAGTTATTCCAAAAACATGTAAAATATTTATTAAATATTAAAATAATTGAACAAAACATAAAACACACTTTAATTTAGGTTTTGGCTTTCAAATATCTATTGCGATACGGGTTGAGTATTCTGAATTATCGTTTCTAAATTATATCACATCTTAGGTCTCCTTCTAGTAAATTTGTAAATATGGATCAATTTTGGTTCTTTGTATCACATCCAAAAACCCATTAAGTAACTATACACAGTGAAACTTCTATAAATAAATAATGTTGGGATTATATCAAAACCATATGTTTTTTATTAATTTACAAAGATTATTAACAAATCAGGTCTCTCCCAGACATCTTTCGAGCTTGGTCTTTACCCCCTAGGTTTTTGACGTCTCCCAAGAGCTGACTTTCCCTTCCTGGCTTTTACCCACTAAACTTTACGCATGTCTTTTCAAATTGTTACCGCTTTTGGGTTTTTTTCTCGGGCCAAGCCTTCATTGGTCTTTACCCACCGGTTACAAACGTGCTTTCTAAGGTTCCTCTGCCTCTCCGGAGCTCTTCCACTGCTTTTCTCCTCCACACCATCCTCGTCCCCATGGAGGAGGTGCACCCCTGTTGCTAACGACAGAAGAATCTCTTAGGGTCGACGTATACTCCTCTGAAGGTGCTCTGTGTTCCTTCATTTCTGTGGAATTTTTTTGGACTACTCTCTAAGCTACCCTGCATCATAGACTCTCTTGAATCAGTATGGCCTCTCGAAAACAACCTATCAATGCTCTCATCTCTGGCCTACCAAGGAAATGGCTTCTTAAAGGGGGAGTATCAGGCTCAGATATGGGGGTCTTAGCTAACAGACCCTACCACCACAACCACTGGATGGTCATTATGCAGAGGTGGGAACCTGTCATCTCTCCGACGTTCCCATCTCTCATTCCATTCTGGATCCGTCTTCAAGGCATCCCTCTACACTTTTGGCATGAGAAGATGATTTACAACATCGGACATGAACTAGGCACACTCGAAGACTACAAAATTTCCAAGACCTCTACTAGAGTGCGTGTTCTTATTAATGTAACGAAACCACTCATCAAAGAGTCAGTACTTGAATTTGACTCTGGGGAGGAAATCACCATAATGCTAGAGTATGAGGAACTAAAGTATCACTGCTCCCGCTGCAATATTCTATCACACCTCTCTAGGACATGTCCCCTGATATCTGAAGATTCTCAGACAGCTCATGTTTCTCTAACTCCAGCTGCTCACAACCTGTCTGAGACCTCCTCTAGAGCTCCTAACGTTACTGGCCCCAATCCATCTCATGACGTGAGCTTCAAGAAAAGACTAGACCGGTACGGAAGACCATTCGGAGAAAGACTTCCTCCACACCACGCCAGAGGATGGCCTCTTGCAAACAAGATATTCCCTGCTAACTTTTCTCAGCCTCTTCAGGATGGAATGGATTATCATAACAACAGTGTCTCCTACAACCAAACGCGAAACAAACATCATAGAGCTTCCTCTACACATAATGCACATGATAAAGACTCTGATGTATACTGGAGAGAGAAACAGACTCACCGTTCTCCAAGGACGCAAGCTACTGATGCTCACAACCTCCCCCATCAACCTGTCTTGGCCAGCATATGGAACCGGTTAACACCTCCTATCAGAGACAGTTACCCCCCCCAGAGAGGAACTTACCTATTTGTGACTACCCAGCTCCACCACCACCTCATATCCCCATTACTGAAGAGGCCCTCAATAGCATCAGAGAAGCTTCATACCTCTATGCAAACGTTGATGATCCCAAAGAGAGAGAAGCGAGAATCAAAGGGTTCTTGAAAGTGAAATGGGTGGCTCGGTGGATCTAACAACTGCCGGAATTGTAGAGGAAGCCACACAAGCTGCACTCAGGAATGTAGCTACCCCTACTGGTTTCACTACTCCATTACAGCCACTCGAGCTTTCTCCGGAGGTTGTACACACTCCATCTGAGCATACCACACCGACCTCTCGATCTAGACCAAGAGGACATCTTGGCAGAACAAAGAAAGCAGGAACATCATCTCGACTATCTGCAGGAGGCAGTGCTAGTAAGAAACTCAGATCACGTATTGCTCATCCTTACTATAGACACGGCTTCCTCCACACCTCCCCAATTCAGTCGTGCAAACTCTGAGACCCCCAGCATCTCCGTCAGCTGCTCTACCTTCGCTCCCAACGAGTACTTCATCTAGAAGATCCTCTTCAGATTTTCACGACCCTCATCAGCGGCTTCCTTAGTCGTTTTGAGCTGGAACTGTTGTGGTCTCGGGAATCCACAAACAGTTCTGAGGCTCAAAGAAATTAACAAAAACTCTTCACCGGATATCATCTTCCTCTCAGAAACCAATAATCAAGATGCTTTCGTCATTCAAGAACTCGCCCAGTTGAAACTTGAGGGTCAATTCTTGTTTTCACCTCTCTCCCCGGCTTCAGGAGGTCTAGCGCTCCTGTGGAAACAAGACATTGACATCCAGGTTTTAGCATCTTCAAAGAACTACATTGATACTTTAATCTCCTATAAAGGTATCTCTTTTAATGAGAGTTTTGTCAACAGAGCTCCGGAGATCCCCAATAGAAGTGAAGTTTGGTTGGAACTCTCCACCTTAGCGAAATCACGTGATAATGCTTGGTTCCTCACAGGGGATTTTAACGACTTCATTGATAATTCAGAGAAATCGGGTGGCAGAGAAGGACCGGAGAGCTCCTTTGGTCTGTTTCGATCCTTCTTATCTTAATGTGATTTGTTCGATATCAAGCACACTGGTAACTATCTCTCATGGAGAGGTCAGAGACACTCCCACTTGGTCCACTGCCGCCTTGATAGAGCAGTTGCTAATATCCACTGGTTGGATCTTTTCCCTAATGCAAGATCCCATTATTCAAAATTTGAAGCGTCGGACCACAGACCGTTACTCTCAACCTTTGACTCTAAAAGGAAGAAAAACTCACACCTGTATTGGTGTGATAGACGCCTCCGTGATAACCAAGAAGTTGCGGACCTTGTTAACAAAGTGTGGAAGTCCAATCTTCAAGAAGCTGTCTCTGATAAAATAGGACGCTGCAAACAAGCAATTGCTGCATGGAGCAAAGAGAAATATGTCAATAATAGGAAACTTATTGAAGAACTAAAACAAGCTTTGGACTTAGCTCTTTCTGCTCAGATCCCGGATGATACCTCGATCTCCACCATCAACTTGAAGCTTCTCAAAACTTACAAGGCTGAGGAAGAATTCTGGAAGCAACATAGTAAACTACTTTGGCTCACATTGGGGGATAAAAATACAGCTTTCTTCCATGCTACTACAAAAGGTAGAAGAGCCCGTAACAAAATCTCTATTATGGAGGACTCATCAGGAAACGCCTTTGTTGAAGATGATCAGATTGCTAAGGTCATCTCTGATTACTTCCAAGACATCTTCACCACGTCTAGGACCTCTACCATTGAAGTTGTTAATAAAGCCATCAAGCCGTGTATTTCTGATACAGTTAATGAAAAGCTTACTTCTATACCTACGGCCCTAGAGATAAAGGAAGCTATGTTGGCTATCCACCCGGATAAGACACCAGGGTCTGATGGTTTTTCTGCAAGCTTCTTTCAATCTAATTGGGAAGTAGTAGGACCTGCGATTATCAAAGAGATTCAATGTTTCTTCAGTACAAGCTCTCTACCAAAATCCATCAATTCGACACATATAAGATTGATCCCAAAGATTTTAAACCCTAAAGCAGTCTCAGACTATCGCCCTATTACTCTATGGAATGTGTACTACAAGACTATTTCAAAACTACTGTCTCTCAGGCTCAAACCTGTTCTGCAGAACGTTGTCTCGGAGAATTAGTCAGCGTTTATCCTGGGTAAAGTCATCTTAGACAATGTGCTTATCACCCACGAAATGCTTCATTATCTTAAGACCTCAGGAGCGGTGAAACACTGTGCTATGGCCATGAAAACTGACATTAGTAAAGCCTATGACATGCTGGAGTGGAGCTTTATTAAATATGTACTGGGCGTATGGGTTTTTGTCAAACCTGGGTTCACTGGATGATGCAGTGTGTTTCTTCGGTGTCTTATTCCTTTCTCCTCAACAACAAGGTGGTGGGAAACGTCATTCCCCAAAGGGGTATCCATCAAGGGGATCCCCTCTCACCGTACATGTTCATCCTCTGTGGGGAAGTTCTCACGGGCCTCTGCAAAAAAACTCAGGAGTTAAGAACCATGCCGGGTATAAGGGTAGCACGATATTGTCCTAAGATAAATCACCTGCTTTTTGTTGATGGCATGATGCTTTTCACAAGATCTGATCCCAATAGTTGTGAAGCCGTTTTGGAAATCCTCTCATCATATGAACTAGCGTCGGGTCAAAAGATCAACCCCCTCAAATCTTCTATCTCCTTTCCAAGCAAAACCCCACTAGAAACGAGAGAACGAGTAAAACAAAGTTTGGGTATTGAGAAAGGAGGAGTGGGTAAGTACTTGGGTTTGCCTGAACATTTTGGAAGGAAGAAAGACTTGTTCTCCTCTATAGTAGACAAAATCCATCAACGCTCGATAAGTTGGACCACTCAATTCATGTCTACTGCTGGGAAAGCAATCATGTTACATTATGTACTCTCGGCAATCCCCACTTTTTCAATGACTTGGTTCTTACTTCCTGTGAGTCTCTGCAAACGGATCCAATCGGAACTTACAAGATTTTGGTGGGATGATACACCAGGAGAGAGGAAAATTTGCTGGTTTCCTGGGATACTCTTACTAAGCCAAAGAGTGAGGGTGGTTTAGGTTTCCATGACATCCAAGCCTTTAATCAAGTGCTTTTAGCAAAGATCGCTTGGAGACTACTTACTACATCAAACTGTCTCTTCTCAAAAATCATTCTCGGAAAATATTGCCACAAAACGTCCTTTCTGAAAATTACTCCTTCCTCTCGGTTGGAGAGGCATTCTCCACGGCAGAGACCTCCTTCTTCTCCACTTGGGTAAGGCCATAGGTAACGGGGAATCTACTAAACCGTGGACAGACTCCTGGATCAAACTTGAGGAGAACCTTAAACCCCATGGATCTGTCTTCGAAAAAGACCTTGATCTTATGGTTTCAGACATCCTTTCTAGAGAAACCAGGGAATGGAACAAAGCACGTGTGGAAAACCTGATGCCGGAGCTCTCTAATCATATCCTCTCCATAAGACCTAGCATCCTGGGAGGAAACGATTCCTTAATTTGGCCTCTCCACAACTCTGGGGCTTACACGGTGAAATCAGGGTACTTTGCTCTTACTTATACAAAGACACATACGACTTTACATGCTCAGTTAGAGGATTGGGACTGGAAGAAGCTTCTATGGAAGTGGAACCCTCCATTACAGCCAAAGATAAAATTCTTCCTTTGGAAGGCTCTTCATAATGCACTGGCGATTGAAGATAACCTACAACGGAGGGGAGTTCTGGTCAACACACAATGTCTGCGTTGTAATCTTCCTGAATCAGTGGACCATATGCTCCTTCACTGTCCTTATTCACAAGAGTTCTGGCGCTAGGATCTTGGTTTGCAGATGTTTTGCAGAGTTCGGACTCCACCCTCGCAAGCACTCTCAAAGCCTCATACCACTGGAAGCTGCTTCCACCCTATGGAGTTGTAGGTAACGCTTTCCCTTAGATTTGCTGGTTTATTTGGACCTCTCGCAACAAGCTCACTTTTGAATCAAGATCAATCCCACCAACATACCTCATCTCGCAAGCGATCAAAGCGATGAGAGAATGGGAACAAGCCCAACCAAGATGCCCTTCTTCTGCCCCTAATAAGTCCACTCAGTCAATTTGAATCCCCTTTTCAACCGACACGATCTACTGTGATGCTGATGCGGCCTGGAGATCTAACTGTCAAAAAGCGGGTCTCGCTTGTATCTTCACCGATCAGACAAATTCAGAGATTGCCCGCTTCTCCTCCGCTCAGGACCTAGTCACCTCGACGTGTATGGCTGAAGCACTAGCTAGTCACGAAGCCCTGTTCCATGCGGCTTCACTCAACCTCCCTCACATCTGTCTTCGAACAGATTCTCAAGTACTCGCTAAAGTAATCAACAGGAGATCATCGATGATGGAACTTTACAAAATTCTTTCTGACATCGACTCCCTCATCTTCTCCGACGCTTCGCCGTTCTCCTCTGTCTCTGTTTCCTTTGTCTCCCATTTGTCGAATGAGCCTGCGGACTTGTTGGCGAAAGCCCATCTTAATTCTCATATTGTTGTAAACTCTAGGGCCTGATAAGCCCAAACTCTATTTTTCTAATGCATTTTGGTTGAACAATTTTTTTTTAATCAACATACTAATTAAACCAAAGACTCAATTTGAGACTATTAAATTATATTAAAGAGATTTTTAGTGTATAGTGATTTATCGAGTATTAATTTAAAGAGGTTATTTGGTATCATTCGGATTTAGGTTATATTGGTTTGGTTTGGATATATATATCTAAAATTTATAAGAAAAGAAATACTTATTGAATTGGATATTTAAGGTACTTATATAAAATTTAATACTTATTATTAGTTATTATTAAAAATAAACATGAAATTGAATATCTGAAGTTCATATATATGTTTAAAATATTTATATATGTGATTAGTTTGGACATTTAGATTAGTTATTCAATTTTTTTAATTTTTTTCTGTTTTTTGGTTATTCGTTCGGGTTCGGGTAATAACATTTCTGGTTACGGATTTCATGGTCTGACCTATTTAAATAAGGAGAAAATACGATTATATTTCACCAAAAAATTATTCCGCGCTTCCAAAACACAAATCAAAATGTAGTTAGGAATTGAAATAGGCCATCTCCACATGGTAATATTCTTGGATCAATTTAATGATACATTGTCCCCTATACATTATTTGTGAATTATTTTTTACACATATCATTTTTACAGTCAATTTCACTAAAAATATAACATGGCACAATAGAAAAGATGACATAACTTATTGTTAAATGTGACATGAACAACTACATGTAATATTAATTTCTATTTTTTGGTAAACTTTTTAGAATATGGTAATAACTAATACATCATAATTAAAATAAATATATTTAAATGTATCATTAGAATATGGTAATAACTAATACATCATAATTAAAATAAATATATTTAAATGTATCATTAAATAATATAATAATAATAATATAAAAATTTATTTAAGTAAATCTCTATTAACGTTATTTTTATTACTTAACAAGATTTTCAAAAAGTTAAACACTGTGTTTTAAGAAATAGAAAACTTTAATTATAATATCATTTGTTTCCTTTTGATATCTACAAATATTAGATATTTGTTTACTTTTATATGTTGATCATTATAAACCATTTATATAATTCTTTTAATTTTATACAAGTTCTTTAATATATCCTAACCCAAATAAATAAATATAAATATACCTAAAATTATAATTTTAATATATATATATATATATTAATTTTAAATAAATTTTTAAATAAATAAAATTATTTATTTATGTTTAAATTAATTAATATTTATATAATTAAATAAATCAACACTTATATGAAAATATTTGTATGGACAGCTATATTTAATGTTAATTTCTATTTTCTGGAACTTTTTAAAATATAGTAATAACTAATACATCATTATTAGAATAAATATATTCAAATATATATTTAAATAATATAATAATAAAATATAAATTTTATTTAAATAAATATGTATAATCATAATTTTTTATTACTTAACAAATATTTTAAAAATAAACTTTATTAAATGTGTAGAAAAAACAATAATTTTTTAGTTGTAATATCATTTATTTCTTTTTGATATAAAAAAATATTAGAAATTTGTTTACTTTTATATTTTGATAAATATAAAAAAGTTTATATCATTTTTTTAATTTTATACTAGTTCATCTAATATATCCTGATCTAGCGAAAGCAATAAAAATCTTGCTAAAATATAATTTTTAACTAAATAAATATTTGTAGAATTAAATAAATCAATATTTCTATGAAACTATTTGTATGGAAAACTACATTTAATGTTAATTTCTATATTTGGTAAAGTTTTCAGAATATGGTAATAACTAATACATGATCATTAAACTAAATATATTCAAATATATCATTAAATAATGTAATAATAAAAATATAGTTTTTTATTTAAATAAATATTTATAATCTTAAATTTTAATTAGTTAACAATATTTTCAAAAACATAATACAATGTTTTAAAAATTATATCATTATAAACAGTTTATATCATTATAGATTTTTGTTTACTTTTATATGTTGATAGTTATATTAAAAATTTGTCTAATTTTATATGTTGATACTTATAAAAAATGTATATCATTTTATAATTTTATACAAGTTCATTTAATATATCCTAATCCAAAGAAATAAATAAAACATATCACCAAAATTATAATTTCAAAAAAATGTAATATCATTTGTTTCCTTTTGATATTTACTAATATTAGAAATTTTTTTACTTTATATGTTGATAATTATAAACAATTTTATATCATTATTTTAGTTTTATACAAGTTCATTTAATATATTCTAACCCAAAGAAATAAAATAAAAAATGTTTAAAATTAAAATTCGATATATTTATATATATATTTTAACTATACTTTTAAATACAAATTATTTATTTTATGTTTAACTAAACTATTATTTTTATAATTAACTAAATCAGTATTTATATGAAAGTATTTGTATAATAATAATAAAATTCTTGAAAATTTTATTATTATTATACACATTTTTCCTCAGCACGTTGTGCTCGCAGCTCGGCTAGTTATCCTCTTATCTTCTCCATTCTAGAGCTAAGCCAATCTACATGTGTGTCCAAGGGGTAGTAGGCATTGTCTATCTTGTCTGCAGCTCCTCTACATTCCTGTCTTGCGCTACACAAATCCCATATACCATCTCATCAATCTCATACTTTGTGTAGATCTCTGGTACTAGTTTGGTTTGTGTGAATGACACTTCATGTTCTGATAAACATATGTAGATGTGCTTACTCATAGATGCACTTGTCAAAAGGGTTCTAATATCATCTTTAAAGATACTGATGATATCACCGTTGACTCCTCTTGCATGCTCAAACTCGTCTCAGTATATTACATACTCATCCTTCTTTTCCCAGTGTGATCCCTTGAATCCATGTCGGTTATTGTCGTGTAAGCCATGCTCTGGGTAGGTATCGATCGACGTCCGGTAGTGTCTATCAATCGACGGGAAGATCCCCCTGTCGGTCGATTTCGGTTGTGGTCGATCAGTCGACGGATGCTGAAACGGCTGACGGATCCATTGGCCATCTCAGAATGTCTGCTATGTCCTCTCTGGATGCTTGGATAATCTTGAAAAAAAATAAACTCATCTGCAGTAAGATAATTTGGATCTATATAGCATTTTTTTTTAAAAAGAGTTAGGGTTAGAGTTTAGATCGACCGATGCTACTTGTGCTGCGTCAATCGATGATTGTTGAGTGACGGTGACTTTTGGTAGGTCAGTTTCTGCACTTCTGCACATTTCATGAGGCAGGTTGTAGTTTGTGCCCTTCTTACTTTGCCTCGAGATAGTTCTAGGTTCTTGCATCTTGTCTGCTTCTTTGGTATGAATAATCCTTGTATCTGCAAGATCCCATATATACCATTCTCTTGCCTTTTTACGAATTGGAAAATTTCCAGTTTTGTTGAAGTTAGTTGCCTTAAAATTGATCGATGTGGCATGTAGGGTATCGATCGATTTGCCTGTCCGTTTTGCTGACAGAGGTGGCATGTCGATCGATATAGTAGTGCACCTGTCGATCGATTCTGATGGTTGCGTTCTGTAAGAGTGCTCCATAAGTCTATCCTATTCAAGGATAGCATGAACCTCAGTGGCACGTTCTTCTTCGTAGTCCTCACCGTGCTTTTCTTCATGCCCTTCAGGGGTGATTGAAGTATCAATTGCAAAACTTTCGTGGAAACCACTGTATGCCCAGCTACCGATGGAAATTTTTTGTTGTGATCGGGCGGTGTGAAAAGCGAAGCTAGGGTAGCAGTGATCTGGTAGGGTTTCACGCATTTGGTTCATGTCGATCGATGTGCCAGTATGAATATCGGTCATCTCCATATGACCCGTGTCGGTCGATGACGGAGAATACGTATCGATCGATCTTGTGTAATCGGTTTCATACTCGGCTCCACAATGGCATACGGCGATGCATACATGATCGTCTCCAGTCTCCAATAAATTGACCTACTGTTTAAAAACACGAACAATGTCATAGTAAATGTTCAAATCAACTAGAGTAAGGCATAACCTGTTGGTGTTCATGTCAAAAATTGCTCCTAAGGTGGCCATGAATGCTCTTCTAAGTAGGAGGGACGAATTCAAATTTAGCTTGATGTTTTACATGAAAATCTATAGGAACCATAGTTTTACCAATCTGCACCTCAAGGTTTTTGATGATACCTCCTGAGTTCCTTTGAGAACAATCCACAAAAGTGAAAAATTCTTCTAAAGGTTCTACTTTCAGACTCAACTGGTCTACCATAACCTTAGGTAGGATGCTGACGGATGTTCCTGTATCACAAAATGCATGTTGGAAATCAATACCTTTTACGTACTGTAAATTTCCTAGGGTCACTCTTCTTCTTTAGTGTGGTGATCCCTTGATTCATCATGTCCCTGGCATGATGAAACATTCTCCTAATGTCCTCCTCAGTCTCCTTTGTTTCTCTAAAGAACATCCACAATCTGTGGGCAAAGTAAACTTCCTCAAAAGGTTTATCCAGTGGGATCTTGAGGCTTCTCTTAGTGAAACCATCCATATCCTTGCTACTAGGCTTCCTCTTCAGATGTTTATGAATCTTTTCTTTATGTTTCCTTAATGTTCTCTCTGTGGTAGCTTTATCAACTTCCATAGGCTCATGTGTAGTATCTGAAGGTT
>JABAYD010044848.1:0-17694 GCA_014822095.1 Diplotaxis tenuifolia | reverse complement strand
TTATCGTGTTTTTATAAGAAAAAGAATCAGTGAACAAGTAGTTTTTTTTTTTCCTTTGAACTTAACAGTGAACAAGTAGTTACCACTCAAAACATGGGGAAATTGTAAGCCAACAAAACTTTAATGAGACCTCTTTTTGTGATAAACATACACTAAATACACATTTTTGAAAACTGTGAGCGATACACACAAGAGGAGGTGTGAGTAAACGAATTGATAACCGATGATTTCTCCATCTACATGATTACACATGAACATGTCCTTTGTCGTCCTGTCTCCCATTCTTCATCTGAAAATCCCATCTCACTGCCCACCAAGAAAATCGAAGTTTATTTTTATTTTCCTCCAAAGTCAGTCTTAACAAACCAAGAGAAGATCAATACCGCAAAAAAAAGGTGAGTGCATCATTTCAACTGTATTGAGAGATATATATAAGCTGCTTAACAAGACGGGTTGGGTTACACAATACCTGGGCTCAAATTCTCGAACTTGAGTGAGTTCACTACCACAAGCATCTGGCCACTGCACTTTCCTCCTTCCCGTATCTTCACCAATTGTAACATCGTCGACGCTCAACGTCTCGTCTTCTTTAATACCCTCAAGAGAGCGTGACTCCGCAACAGAGGGCGGCCTCTTCAAGCTGCTCCTCAAGGAGAGTTTGAAAGAAGCTTCTTTGCTGGTGTTATCATATTCAGCTTTATTTCCATCCTGGTCTTTGCCCTTTTCAGGAACAGTAACAGACTCCGGTACAACGGGATGCTGTAGAGAAGAATCTACTTTAACAGGACACGAGGGGGTAGTTGTGGTAGTATCAACAGCAGAAACAGACTCTGGTGGTGATGAAGATACAACAGGAGGTTCTACTTTAGGAGGAGGACATGGGGTTGTTGTCGTCTCGAGTCCCGCGGAAGCGCCGCCGCCGCCACAAGAGAAACAAGAAAAGGAAGCGCAACCGCGGGAAACTCGATTCTTGAAGGAATCCAGCTGAAGAAAAGGGTGATGATCTTTGTCAACAAGCAGCTGGTAGTGATTACAGGGGGCAACTCTCATGGGACTATCTCCGTCGTCCTTATCACGGGAGAGAAGAAAGGTGAAGCCCTTACTAAACCCAGACGAGGACGCTGAGAAGAAACTTCCTCCTTCAACAGCCAGTAACATTAGCTTCTCTTATATTCATCTGTTCTACTACATTTGCTGGCTGACAATGTCCACCTTCCGACCAAATAAAGTAGCTAGCCTCCTGTCCTGTGATTAGCAGAGATGATTCAGATTCAACAAAAGAATCGAAATTTCGGATCCGGGAACTAATTAAAGACAATCAAACTATAGAAGAAGTCGGAATCTCGGAGGACAAAGTTGCATATAGGGTATAAGAGATTTGATCAACTCGGAAGAGAGATCTAAAACGCCGAGAAAGAGAAATGAGATTTGGATCCGTAAAACCTAAAGAGAAGAGTTTTAAACATGCAATTAGCTGAGCTCTCTACTCAAGCAACCACAATAAGACTAGTCCTACTATTATCATCTCTCACGAAACAAATACAAAAGAGAGAATATTTTGCTGGAAAGGAATCTAATGGGAGTAGTAAGTAGTAGAGTTTAATTCACCTCACGGATCAGCTCTGTGTGTATGACTTAAGGTCAGCGCCGGCGGTTGCGATCGCCACTCTCTCTCTCTCTCTCTCTCTCTCGTTTCTCGCGTGAATCACAAATCGGCGATGAGAGAGAAGAAGAGAAAGAGAGTGGAAACATGAAAATATAACAATTTAATTATGTGTGTTAATGTAACTGATGACTATGTATGTACTAACTCTCCCACGATAGAGACGGCTCTTTCTTTTATTAAATCCAACTAATTACCATAGGTTTATTCATGGTTTATAGGTTTTCAGGAAATAGATTTATTAAACAAAAATTCTTCCGCATCGAAAATTAAAACTAAGACGAAACATTAACTAGTATATAAAATAGATATACTAATCAACTTGTAGCCAATTTGTTTAATGTTGGAAATCCATCTAATATAAAATAGATATACAAATCAACTTTAATGGTTTTATGTTGGAAATCCAATCTTATTTGACAAGATTTATCAATAAAATTGTGCGTTAATTTATTCATAAATATAACAGTTTATTATCATATGTAATAGAAGTAAAAAATACACAAGGAGTAACGTGAAATATTAAGAAGTATATTTGATTTCACTTTACTCTCATTTCATTCAAAATTCTGTGTTAATTTAATTGGAAAACTAGATAACATTTGGATATTTTGCACTAATAGGAGGGAAGGAGGTAATCTGCCTAAAACACCAAGCACAGTGACCAGTATGTAGTATTATGTTCGCTGCTTGAACTGTTTGAAGAGTTGGAGATTCTGCACCACAAGTGTTCAGCTAATGTGATAACGCCTAGTAACATAATGCAACAATATCATATTTGTTGAGGCACATATCCCCATGTTCCTGAATTGGTTATCTTATGTTGGTTCAAATTAAGTGTTCAAGACCGAAGAAGATCGTTCGGTTTGAGGATAGAATTGGTTTTAGTGTGCGTTTCAAGTTAGAAGATTAGCGAGTTGGTTAAAAAAGATTGGAGATAATAAAGAAATAAAAGATTATGAAGATTCTTGGAAAGGATCAGATATATATGGTGAACGAGGGTTTTCATTCAAGATAACAAAAAGTGAGAGATGCAGATGGCAAACTAAAAAAAAAGTTGTGACATTGTGCTTTGTGTGATCTTAGATTAAGAATACATCAGACGTGTAAACAGATCATTGGGATTGTTTAAGGTATTTTTAATAACAAGTATTTTGAAAATGATTCATTGCTTTTGTCTTTAATTTGTTACAAATCGCCTCCTCTAGGTTTTACAATATTAACAACTTAACTAAAGAAAGAACCCAATATACATTGATTACGATTTAGATCCCTAATAGAACAAATAAAAAAGGATGTACTGCTTCGTCTTGTTAAAAATGTACAAAACAAGATAGGCTAGAGTTATATAGAGAGAGAATAGACCCGAGCGTCAGCACCGGTAGGAATGATTGCGTTAGTCACTCATCATCATCATACACATATACTAAATACAAAAGTACAACGTCGTATTGGTCGGTCTACTTCCACATCATTTTTAAAGAAGGCAGGTACTGCTCGTGTTATTGGGACGACATTGATATGGTACATCCTAATTCCCGAGCCGCCGTGTCAAGAAACTGTGTTGGCATTGTCGTGGACAGCAAGCTGTGAGCTTCCCAGTTCAAACACTTTTGTATGTCTGCTTTCCAGTCTATTGCAGCCGCGTTGAAGAACCGGTAGGACGGACTGTCCGTTCCGTTCTTCTCTGTTGTTATTGTTGGCGGTGGTTTTGGTGTTGCCTTGGTGGTGGCGGTGGTTATGCCGCTTTGGTTCATGATGTCTCGTAGTACTGATGTGCTCAAGGCACGTACGTGTGCGCTTGGGTGTGACAGGCACCTTATTGTTGCCGGTAGACGACACTAGAATGAATCACAAAACACACACATAACGTCAGCACCAAAGTTTGTTTACTGATCAACACAGATAGGCTCATGCTTTACCTTCAATAGATTGGATAAACCATCAACCACTGCTAGTCCAGATGGTCCCCAAGCTAACACTGGTTGTATTGCTCTTGCCGTGGCTTCAAGTAGCTGCAAGTCAGAGCAAAGAAAAAAACGCTTTTAAGTCTAGGCAGAGGAAGGGCAAACCCTTAAATCTATGAAGGTGTATAGTGTTATTACCTCAAGTTGAGGTAATGTACAAGCTTCTCCGTCAACAAGCATTCCATCAGTTGCTCTCAGAAGAAGATCAGATGCACTTGCCAGAATCACCAGTGACTCAGGCCTGTCATGGTTTCTCATGAGTTCCACCATCACTTTCACTATCCTTTGGTTTATTTTCCACATTTTCTGACCTTCTTCATCATCTTTCGCTATCCATGGCTGCAACTCTCTCTCGGCCTGTATATATAAACACAAGACCAACCATTCAACATACTAGATCATAGAAGTAAATCTTTGAAACAAGACCATGGTTATATAAGCCATATGTTTTCTGCAGTTGATTGGTCTTAATCTTTACACAGGTGTGTTATTCATGATAAGGTACCTGAAGAACAACGGCTGCAGCTGCTTTTGCTGGCGTTGCAGATACGACATTGCATAGTGCATCAACTACCTGATACATGAGAAACATGATCAGTGAATGAAGTCTAGCTTCTTGAGGACTTGGACTCGTGAAGAGCCACAAAAACATCAAGTAAACTGTAAGCAAGATGGGAAAGGCTTTTACCTGTCTCCATCCTTGCTGAGCAGAGGTGCTCTCAACGGTGGGCTGGATTTCAGGAGAAGCGATCAGTTTATGCCACAACAGCGAAACAACGGAGAAGGAAAGCTCAGGTTTCTCCGCAAGTATAGACCTCAAAAGCACTTGTGTACCACGGTAAAACCCTGCGAGCCTATCAGCTGTAAGGAAATTCGCTAGATCAGAAGCATCCAACAGCAGATCTTTGATACCCTTCTCTGAGGAGGAGGATCTACTCCCTGACCCTTCATCTGAATGTCTAGCACACTTATGGTTGTTACCTCCTCTTGGAGTCATTTCATTACGTGACGTGGACATCACCGCCGCTGTACCAAACCCTGATGTGTTCTGTTGTTTCCAGTTAAGACAAGTCAGCGCATCCTTCTGGAGAGGTGCATTCTTAAGGTATGCTTCTAAGGGTTCAGCTTTGTCTACAATGGATGCTACAACTTTGCTGTGAACATCGATGAGGTTATACAACGACGATGCTCTTTTATGAATCTCCTTGTCCCATTTGCACCTCATCAACCCAGACAACGCATGCGTCAAGGCCTTTGAACGTCTGAACAGTTCTGAGATATGAGCTGCAACCATGGCCGCAGCAACTATCTCGCTTGAGCTGTAACTCCATGGAGTCCCCACAGAAGATGGTTTCAATGAAAAGAGTGCCTCAAGAATCGCCAAGATACGGCGTGTATGCTTAATTGCAGAGTCAATCCCAGATCCGTACTCGTTAGATGAACCATTTATCTTTACAGACTTTGTAATGGTTGCAGCCACTGCAGAGTTGGAAAAGTTTCCCCCTCCAGAGATCATAGGATACAGCTGAACCTCACAGGCAAGAGCACACACAGCAGCGAGAACGTATGAATCAAATGCTGCCGCAGGTCCTTGTCCCTTGACACTCCTACTTTTACGGTTACTAGTTTGATTGTCAGACACATGTTGATTCTCCTCTGCAGTGCTACTAGCATCTTCGCTTCTCCGTCTCTTGCTCCCACTAGACTGTGCTTCATGGCTAACACATACAGTCAACACAACAAAAAGCAAGCGTGAAGCTATCTCCACACCAGCGCATGATTCTAAAAAGAGAGCATGGACCATAGCACGAAGCTCAGCCATAGCAAGGTTTTTGGTCGCTGATCTCGTGGTTAAACTCGATCTAGCTTTCCTGATATGATCCCTAGAAGTTTCTGGTGGGAAAGTTCTGCTGAGGATTGTTTCCACAGTGGCAACAAATATTTTCATCAAGCATGCCTCGGAAGGACTCCCACGTGGAAGATACTCAAGTACTTTGAGGAGTGGAATGTACAGATTCCATGACAAGATAGGAGGTTGGAGTGGGGTAGCAACAATGATTTCTGGAAGATCAACCGCTGAGGAGTTTAAAGGGATCAATCCATAAGCAGCTTCCCATATAGTGCAGATTCTCCACTCAACTTCAGGACCATGAGCACAAAGCATTGAGGCAATTCCTTGAGCAGTGGCTTCAATGGTTGCTTCTGCTGCTGAAACTTCTGCCTGGTGAACAATAAAGGATTGTGTTACTAGTCAGTCTCAATATAATTTTCATATCAGAGATAACTTGGTAGATTAGCAAAAAAAGAAAAGAGATACAAATGGGAACCATGCCTGCGTTCTATGATTTGAACTGTAGCCACCAAGAGGCGAGTTCTGAATTTCTACTCCTTCAGCTTGGCTTAGTGGAGGAAAAAGCAGTGCCGGTTGTGAGAGTATGCGGAAAAGTAAAGCAGCTGCAGCATCAGCAGCCACACCTGCCCTCATAGACATAGCAATTCCTATTGCACGCAAGAAGTGCAAATGCATCCAATTCCTGGGAAGCTAAATAAAGAAAAGAGAGTGTATTCAGAGCTAATCCATGACACAATGTATGCCAACAAATCTCATATATAGTGTGTAACAAGGGACACAATCATCTTTGTTGAGACTTGAGAGTGATTAAAGGATTCATATTACGCTTACCCTTACACCAGATGCATAATCTTCAGTAGCTCGAAGGAGTTCCACAAGCTGTACAGCAGCATCTAGTGCATCTGGAGCCCAAGACGGTGGTGCTTCTAAGAGTCCAAGAAGAAGTCTCTGAGTAGCACTTGGAGTTGCAATAGCATAATATCTGTTATTAGAACAAGAAAGTGAGAAGCAATTCTAAACAGCCTATGAATCCAGTAAGCACAATCCAAAGGGTGTGTTTAGAAACACTACCTATGAAACAAACGTGCATATGGCTCAAGAGCTGGAAGGCCAGCAACTAAATGCTCATCTAAAGATGTCGTTGGGGGAGGAAGAAGAAGTGCAGGGACAGCAACAGCTGTTAGCGTAGCAGTCTCATACCGAGCAACTTCATCATCACAAACACTCAGTATGACACCAGCTCCATTAGCAACCGCCCATCTTGGTGTGGAAGGCATATATTGAGGATGTTTACCAGATCCTCGAGAAGCTGCAAAAGTAGGAAAGTACTAAGCGTGAGTGTTTTAAGACGTAACTCACAACCCATTCTAATAGCCACACAGGTGATGGAAACTCACCAATGGTAGGTGGCTTGAGCTCTCCAGCAGCATATTTACCCATAACACCACTACACCTGTAGATATATACAACAACTTTTTAGTTGAAGCTTAAGCACACTATAGAACTTTAATCCACAGTCCTGAGAGCACAAGATATCAAGTAACATAATCTACTTACCAACGAAAGTAGTCACTTCTGATACCAAGGGGAGCAGCAAGTAGTATATCACTGATCCAAGGAGACAAAGGCCTTAACGGTTTCCTTTCATTCTGTCCTGGTGATGCAACCTTAGTCTCTGAAAGCGTAGGAGACCCACTGCCACTAGTAGAAGCTTTGCTCTCTGTATCTCCATTTTGTTGCTCCCTCTTGTATATGGGACGATTGTAATGGGTCAAAATGCGGAGAATTTCTCCGCACGCCAAAGCCCATTGCTCTGAATAGTCATTCTGTTAAGATCGTGAAAACATTTATGTCAGCATACCGAAAAAAAAAAGAGTTACCACTTTCCACAGAGACAAGTCTTAAACTAACACTTGTGAGAAACTATTTTTACCTCACTATTTGGGGAAACTAAAGATATGAAAGAGGCAAAAGGATGAGCTTCCTTGCTGTACACTAAAGAGCCATCGATGAGACATGAAATGATTGGAAGGATGACCGCATGACCATGCTCAGGATGATGGAGGACGAACATAGCTGTTGTTTCATCAGCAAGCCAGAGAATCAGATTAAACCATTCAAAACAAAGAAGTATGGATCATAAGTGTTTGATATAGAAGCTCATACATACCCAACACATCATCCAAAAGCCGCTTCTCAGTTGATGGATACTGATTCCGGACCAACTGATACAGAGATAATTTATATAAATTCAGTAAATCATCACTACTGAGAGAAGCTTTTATTCAGTAAATTACAATAAACAACATAAGACACAACAAGTACCTCAGCAATATCATCAGGGAATTGCTCTGATGTGAACTGACCAAAGTATTCAACATAAGCAACGACTTGATCCTAAAGCAGAAAGACAATCAGTAACCACATATCAAGACCGGTTCATGGATGAGACAGCTTATAAAAAAAACTGATGCTTCTTTATTATTGTTAGTAGTACCTTATGTTGTTGAGGGTCACGTGGAGGAGACCATAACAAGGAAGAGAACTGAAGACCATCGGTCCACTTCTCAGAAGAAGTAGGAGAAGTCATCTAGGGATAATATGGTTACAGCCTGTTTTTTCTAACCAATAAGTCGTAACAGTTCTTGATCTACTATACTACACTAAATCGAAGCTGAAGAGTTATAGAGTTCTTTCTCTAAAAAAGAAAGGAATCACTCTTATAAAAGGCTGGTAAAACTGTTGGCTCCTTCCTGTTTAATACAAAAATAATCTCAAATCAGATGAAAGATAAAGACAAGATGTGGTAAGAAAGAACAGATCTTTGCTGAGAGAAAATGCAAGTAGAGATAAACCCCTAAGTAAAAGGTAACCAATTGAAGGAGAATTTATCAGCCTTCATCACAATTTTTACTACAGATCTCATATCATCTTAAGACAGAAGAAGGAAACCAAACAAACACGGACCTGTCAGAAGGAATCTTCCTATGAGATTGCTCTGCTTTTAGTTCTCTCTCTCTATTTTTTTTTTCTTCTGGATATTTATTTGAGAGCTACCAAAATCGATTAGGGAAGAATAATCAGTGGTGAAAGGGAAAAAGATTTAGGAGGAAAGAAATATCAGAGAAATGATTCTGGAGGATTAATACAAAAGTTGTCGTCAAAAATATAGAGATGGGAGAGAAAGATAGAAAGAGATTTGTGTATTTGTAAAAAATGAGAGGAAGAGAGAAAGAGATTTTGGAGGCTTCTCCACTCGGTTTAAGATTTCTGACCCTGACGTGGCGTACCGATACTTCCTCTGCCTTTTGCCACCACGACCCTTTCTTTATGCTCTCCTTTTAGATCTCATCCTCCTCCATGTCCATCATGTCCATATCCATCATCACATACATGCATCCCCCTTGCTTATTTTAATTTACCACTTTTTTTTTTCTTTTTTTTCTCAATAAAATGAACTAATTTCACTTAAAATTCCAAATAGATTTTTGACTAGATAAAATGATCACAATTCAACTAATTTAAAATTTAATTTTTAGTTACAAAATTATATCATTCTAATTGTATTTTTGGTTTACTTCAAAGTTTGGTATATGCTAAATTAAAAAGAAAAGTTTCTGAAATACACAAAGTTACCTGTAAAGTTGTGTTAGATAAATAAACATATTTCTGTTAAAAAAAGATAAATAAATATGGTCGTTATTTTTTAAAATATAAAAGCTCCAATTCATGGTATGGTGAGATCGGTTAAATAAACTCTGCCCCGTTAATTACACAGGTAAAGGTCCATGATTGTATTATTTCTCCTCCTTTTTATTAATTTAAGTATAAGCTATGTCATTGATTAGTTAATTACTTTAATTACAAAGCTAAATGACATGTGTCACTGTCACTTTCTCAGAGACAAAGTCCATTCTTTAGAAAGAGGCTCAAGAGAATAAGACACATTCGGAGATACAATCAGTGGCGTCTATGATTTTACCTGTAATACCAGGAAGATGGTGTTTTGTGGATGAATCTTGGAAAGAAAATTATAGGTTTGATGGTCAAGGATGGTATAGTACTCTCGAGAGTTATGCTGGATTAATGGGAGCACGGAATGTGAGGGCCAGCCTATCCTCTCTCCACTCGGAGGTAGAAGCGCTTATCTGGGCTATGGAGAGTATGAGGAACTTAAGGCAATATCAGGTTACATTTGTAACGGATTATTCCCAATTGGTGAAGATAGTTTCGGAACCAGAGGAATGATCAGCTTTTGCAAATTATATCCAAAATATCACGAAGCTACAGGAGAGTTTCATCAGTTCGAAGATTATCTATGTACCAAGAACATTGAATACACAAACGGATGGCCTAGCACGACGTGTCAGATGTCAACCGTCTTTCGTTGTTCACATGGATACAGAGCTCCCAGTTTGGTTCACATGGTCATTATGAGACTGTTTGTTGTTGCAAAAAAAATGACATGTGTCCCTAGATATTTTCGAAGGAGCGATGTTCAGATGCTAGGATGTGTTACGTACACCTTCGAAATTTTCACCGTTGATCTCAGTGGTGAGCGAGTCCCACACAAATGCCTAAACAAAGTTTTCGGGCAGCTTGACCTAAAGAGATTCGAGCCGTCTGATGGTGGCTACTGAATAACGGGGCAGCTTTTACGGAGAAAGCCCAGTCCGTTGAGAAAATATCTCAAGAGTAAAAGTGTGGCCCACACTCCTTTTTAGATATTTATCATCTTCCCACTTGTCCACTCTACCACATAAACAAGTTGAAAATATAACAAAAGGATGTGTACCAATGAGAGAGGAGCAAGAGATATATGGACGTTGATCTTCCTCCTAACGACGACGTGGCGCAACAGGATGCCAGCAATATATTTTTGTGATCTACCAAGACTACCATACGATTTCGTAGGTGTGGGGTCCACACTTTGGTGGATGGCTGGGCTGGTTGGTGTCTGAGGATGCAACATAACGGTGGGCTTTTCATGGTCATGCTATGGGCTCTAAACCATACGTGTACACTTGTAACTGGGCTGAATATAACTGACATATTAAAAGAAAACAATCATTTATTTTAATAATTAAGCACTGTAACTCCTTTTAAAGTTGATAGGAGTATAATTTATTTTGAATTTTTGAAAAACTTATATATTATCTTTCATTATACTGAATATTATAAATAAACTAAATAATGTATTTTTTTGATAAATAATGTAAATTTTCTCATACCTCAAATTTATGATTGGTGGTCGTTTACTTTATTTTATTTTATTTTTACTTATTCAATGGTTGGTGTAAATGAAGTTCGTGTGTTGTTTTTTTTTTTAACTAATTTTAAGTTCGTGTGTTGTTGTTCCATGGGCTTCGTTATTATTTTTGTAATCTTTGAGTGTTTATGTAAAATATAAGTATCTTTAATTCAGTGAAAAATCAATTCCATAAGCATAAGATAAACAAGCGAACATCACATCATTTCTCCTTCCAATAATTTAGGGGATCAGCTATCATTGTTTCAAGTTATGAAGCACGCTTAATATGTTTTTTTTTTAATTCAGTCTAAAAAAATTATGAAACACACATATGTTCGAATGATTTGTTATCCGAAGGGATGCTATACGTAACTTAATCTCTAAGATCATGGCTGGAGCATAGACAATTTATTAAAAATTTCAACTGATTTTTTTTTACAAATTTAGGAGCTTAATTTTTTTTTGAGACTTATATATATATATATATATAAATCCAAGAGATTAATTCAAGAGGTTAATGCTAAATAATATTATTTTACTTTTTTGGAAATAGTTTACATTGTGACATTTTTGTTTTATATTTTGACTTCACCGATTTAGAAAAAATAAATATTAAATGTTTTTTTTGAAAATTTGTTTCTTGTGATTTGGTTATAATTATATTTTATAAAAAATATTTATATTATATTTATTGATTATTTATTCAAGTATGTATTTTTTCCTAAGTATGTCTATACTTATATACATAAATTCTAATAAGTTTTATATCTTTTGTTTTTAGTACGTTGAATGGTAAACATCAAAATTTTATCAACTTAATGAACCAAAACATGCTGATAAAATTTTAAAATTAATTCACAAATTTTTTATTTGATTAGTACTTTAGCTTTGTATTTTTAAAGCACAATTACAATTAATTTTCATATATATATATATATGATATAATTTAATGTAAAATGTTTTACAATGTAATTATATTTAGTTTATTTTTTATTTATGTTATATATATGAATATATATATGTAGTATTGTAAGTGATATATGATTTATTAGTAATTGGTATATTTCAAAAGGCTTACCATAGTTTATATTTATATAAAAAAATATTTTATAATGATAGTATAGAAGTTATTAGCCGATGTATATTTCATAGTCTTTCCAAAAATATGTATAATTTAATAAATAAATTTTACATATCATATCAAATTGATGTCATGTCATTTAAAAAAAAAACTATATCACTATTTTTAGTGAGAATGAATATGGTATTATGATACATGTCAAAATCATTTCTCAAATAATATTTAGAAGATGTTTCATTTGGTTTTGCCTAGAACCAGTCATATCTCCAATGTTGTAAAGACGACACATCTATGTTCTAAACTACATTGACTATTCTCTCCGTTCTTGCATGTCTATCTACTTCGCAGCAGTTGACTTCTAACGACTCATAAAGCAGTTGTATGATTGTTGTCATAGCCAACACTCTTTTTTCTATAACGGCCATACTTGTACACAAATTTTCATTATTATTGATTATCAGATGTGTTTTTGTGAAGGTCCTTGCAAACTTTTTAAGAGTGGCAATACAAAAACTTTATTCACTGGACTTAGCTTCAACTTTGGTTTACGATTTACCTATGTGAAATAAAGAATTGTTAATCTAAAGACAGTTTTGATAAAGCTAGCTTTTTCTACCTTTTGTTATTATATCATGTTTAAAACCATCTTTAATTAAAAGTGATACTCTGGTGGAGAAAGCTTTTTGGAAAGTCGTAAACTCTCACACGGTAGACATTTCTTTAGATTAAATTTAAGTTATAGTCCAATGAATCGATTCTATTGTGGTTTACTGAGCGAGATATTCATTACACTTTACATTGTCAAAAAGTCTTTTTTATTTGTCTTCAAGTGTTACTCTATTATTATGTTATATATACTTTTTCACAGGAGAACCATGACATTAATCAATTTGATATAAGAGAATCGAACATTTCTGCAACCGAGTCAACGTAGAATTTGAAAACGCAACTTCAACAAAAAATAAACTCGCTCATTAGGCTATACATTTAATTTTAATGATACCTAAATGTAAAATTGCTCAACATTAAGGATTAGTTTTAGCAAAAGATAAACATTGAGGATTAGATATTACCTTGTTTCACTGTCACCGGCCAAAATAGTTTCCTTGCACATTAGAAACCATGTTATTAGAATGCATTTTGATTTCAACACCAAATAAATCAAAGGATCTAAACTGGATTAGAAATATAACACATACACACACAAATGTGTATATATATTCATTCACTGCGTTCATGTAGTGAATTGGGTGTCAAAGAGAGAAAGAAAGTGGATGGAACAATCTAGAACCGAAAGAAATGAGTTTTCATTAAAATATGTAAAATGATGAGTGAAGTCAACAAATGATGAGGCAAAGGTCGGTTAGTGAAGCTCCAATGAGAAGGGGAAACCACATTTTGGCCGGTGACACGTATCAAACCCACTCACCATCTCTTCTTTGTTCAATTATATTTTATGTTTAGTCAATTCGAAAATTAATGCACTGATGCTGACTTTTCATTTATATATATTTCACATGAACAGAGTTTGTTCATTCACTCATTGCATGTACCATCTCATGTTTTAACAAAAACAAAAAAATCTGATAAGAAGTCTCAGGTAAATTATAAATTATATGCCAATAGGTGTTTTAGATTCTTGCTCTTGTTCGGAGAATATTCGATCAACATAAACCATTATAATCAACGTCATTCGAACCATTTGAAATGAAAATGGTATAACCATTGATTCATCGAGTTGCTCGCTTCCAATTTTAAAACCACAAAAAAGTAGTTTGAGAAAGAAAATAAGATTGTGGGTATATATTATTGAAATAAAGCATGTTGACTGCAAAACCACAAATTCGAATGGTAGGACACACTTGGAATCAATTCATTACAGCAAACAGTAAACACCCACGTTTCGATTCGTACCATCATGCCATTCAACTGTTACCATCTATGATTGAGTGGCTTCTTGTTGCTGACAATGACTACCAAATGATAAACAACTTAAAATTTCATGTAGCGTTATAGACTCTAAATAAAATGGACCAACCACATTAAGTTAAAAGTTTCAAAATTATATAAGTTTAAAATAAATATTACTAAAAATACTGACAAATAGAGGTGTGGAGATTTCAGTCGGTGGTAGAGAAACCGAGATCATTATCAGGTGGATCAACACTCAACAGATTGCCTGAGAACATTTAAAGCCTCAAAGTCCTTTAGACTTGAGTGTCTCTGGTGACTCCATCAGGTGCAACAGCATTCATGTGACTTTAGCCACGTGAAGTGGTTCTTGCTTTTCCACAAGTGGCTAAAGTCGCTCTCCCAGCATCTGTGTCCAACCAAATCATTATAAAGATAAATTAGCATGCCAATCTTTATCAACACTCTCTTTAAACGTCTACTTTATAAGATAGTTAAAGATAGATATTTCCTTAGATATGTACACACTAAATGCAAAAGCCAAAATCGAAACCAAGCTAGCTCTCATGTGATGGTTTAGGTGAGATGAAAAGAGAAAAAAAAAGGAAGGGGCAAAACCCGTGTGCGATAAGCTGGACTAAGATAAGAGAGAAGTGAGCTTAGAGGTTGGAAGCAGAGGAGCTTTCTGGTGATGGTGATGGTGAGGAGCATTAAAGTGGCAAAGGCATGGCTTGAAGGAAGCAAGGTTCCTTGCGAAACAATCAACTCCATTTCGTTCCTCCCTTCTTTGCGCTTTGCAAGAGCTATGTAAATCTTCCTATATCATCTTCCCATATCATTTCATTCAGTTGCATTTGTTATACATATTAATTAAACATCTCATAACGATATCAAAAGAGAAAATAACAGAAGAAATACAAATCTTTAACAACTCACGCCTCTTCATCTTCTTCAACGGTGAAGCTGCTGTTTCCTCACGATCAAAGTTCACAAAGCCAAACACACATCGAGTTTCCACTCTGGTCCCTCGTCACAACCGCGCTCTATATCGATCCAAACGTCTTCATTAGCTCGTCATAACTAGTCTCCTTGGGGAGATTCTTGACGTACACGTTAGTGAAAGGGACGTTTTCGTCGCGAGAACGTTCTTGGCGTTTGATGAAGTGTAAGAACGTTCTTGGCGTTCAAATCCCATTTATTCGGTTAGTTCAACTCATGTTGTGTTTCTCGTAGTCACCAAATACTAAAGCATGAATTGTTTTCTTGTCATTTTTAAACTTCATTGGCCGAGAAATAGATGATCAACTCTTTGCTTTGGACAAAACTAAAAGGCTAGCTAGAAGCCTAAAGTGATCCGTAGCAAAAGATCTCACTCCATATCTTGTCTCTGACCCAAAAACATTTTAATGACAACGATTAATCTGTATCATGCATCATGCCCCGAAAACGACAACTATTTTATTAAACAAGCTAATGGCATAGTTTTGTCTGTGAAATAATAAAAGGAAATGATATACACAAGAATCATCCACGTATTTCGGGGAATACATGCATAATACAAACATGTATTGTGTGGATACAGAAATGTTTTTTCTTTTCAATGTGGTAAAAAAAAAAGATGGAATCAAGGAAGCTTCACATACGCAGAACCGCAGAATGAGCGCGCTCATACATATCTCCAGCCCTGCCATGAGACCCATGAGAGAGAGAGAGAGAGAGAGAGAGTTCACTAACTTAGCCCTTATTTTGTTCTTTGCTTCCTCCAACACAACAAATGTAACAAGATTTATAAGCCGTATGTTGAATGATGAGCTACTTTTGAGGATATCTATATATGTACTAATCTATCTTCTTGAACTACGTCTTCTGAGAATCTTAGAGAAGAAGATTTTGTCTTTTTTTTTGGGTTGCTTACTTACCGATTGCTGTTTTTCACAAGAACAAAGTATAGCGGGTCAAGAGGAGAGAGACGGAATAGCTGCACCACAATGACTACGCTCGTGCCAAAGCTGAGACAGATACAATTAAAGAACATGAATGAAAGAAAAAACTCCTTTAAGAGGTAATGATGAATGGATCTTCAAGGGTTAAAACTTTTAAGATATAAATTGTACCTTCCGAGTGATAATAACAGAGCAACCCAGAGGATTCCAATGATCCAGCTAGATTCTTTATACACAACCCAAACCTGAAGATATAAAATAGAGTAATTGATAAATGACTCATGGTACTATGATCTCAAGACCAGAAAAATGATGAGAGCTTATTAATGACTATCCAAAGCACAACTTCCAGTGTTCAAGACTGCCTCATAGAGTTTTATAGTAGCAAACAAAAAGGAACAAGAGATGCTTTAAAGGTATTTGGGACTTACTGATAAAACAGCGACATTAATGTAGAAGCTAACCAATAAAACCACCATCCACCTAGCGAGTAAATAAACAAAAGTTGAATGACAGAATCACTTGAGATGATTCAAAACACACAGAAGAATGAACAAAAGAAAAGTAGAAAACTGACGGGTAGAGAAGGTCCATGTGGAAAGGAGAACCATGAGTCAAGCAGGTGTAAACCAAAGCTCCAAGCATCACACAGCCTAAGGCACCAAACACAAATCTTGCTGTGACAACAAGGGATTTCTTGTCTCTCTGACCCACTCCATCCCTAACAAAATAACATATAAGAAAGACAAAAGAGATACTAATGAAGCTCTGAATCCCACAAGACAAGACAGAAACAAAGTATTAAATGAAATGGGGAAAAGCCAAACACAACATACTTGAAGGAATCGCGGAGTAACAAGTAGTACATAGGATCTTCAGAAGCCTCTTGAGGTGTCAGCTTCATAAGTTGCATAAACAGATACACACACGTCGTCAGGCTGCCACAAACAACAAAGAAACAATGTTTCCATGATGATTTTCATCCATGAACCTAAGTGATAGACTTCTTATACCTTCCAAATACAACGAGCAGAAGTGCCCAGAGAATAGAACCAAACCATGTAGACTCCTTGTACACAATCCATACCTTCAAAAAAGATTCCAACATCAATCAAAACCGTTCAATCAGATTTCTATATATTACTCGGAAAAACGAACCGCAATAGGAACGATGTTGATGTAGAAATCCAGAATCGTCGTGACGAACCATCTGAAGAGACACCAAACAACATGAGAGAGAGAGAGAGAGAGAGAGTAAACATGAATACAAAGGCATATATATATATATATATATGTGTGTGTGTTAATGAAGAGAATGTAATAATAAATACGGAGTGAAGACATCACGACGGTCGGGTCCGGGAAGGCCATCGGTAATGATGGTGTAGATTAGAGTCGCTAACATGACGCAGAACATCACTGGTAACAACACTTTCAGTCCCGTCACTAAACCATTCCTCGCCATTTTTGTTTGTTACAGATGATACGAGAAATGGCAGCGATTGTTGATGATCGAGAGAAGTCGATGTTTCAACTGAATTGAATTCCAAAGGGAGCGAAATAAGTGGAAAAGGAAGCGCCACGTCCTTCACTGATCCTCCGGTACCTGATTAGTCAGACTGAACCGGATTCGGTTTAGGTTGGTTTAACCGAACCCTTAGATTTATTTCAATGTGATCAGAGAGTAAGTAATTACAGACTAGACTAGGCATGGGCATTCCGGGTCCCAATCGGGTTTCGGTTTTTTGGGTTCATAAAAACCAGCCCCATTCGAATTATATAAAAGTTCGGTTCGGGACTGGTTCGGGTTCTATCGGGTTCGGATCGGGGTTAGCAAATCTTCAAAAAACCGGTATAACCCGTTATATTTTTGGGTTTGAGTCCTAATCGGTTCTTTAGTCTAAAAATACATGATTTGTACCTATTTTGTAACCAAAACATAAGTAAAATTAGTTCTTCGAATTTATAATACCTGAATTTTACCTATTTTGTAATCAAAACATAAGTGAAATTGATTCAAAAATAA